>CM023945.1:28121790-28228708 GCA_013407115.1 Glycine latifolia
TTCTGCACATAATCAGATTTCCTCTTGAGGAAACTTGCTGAATTGAGATCCCTATCAAGCAGTGCATCAGGCTTAGTGGTATTGTCAAAATTAGACCACCAAAGCACAGAATCAATCCAACTCAATTCAGTGCAATTCTCCTTGCTCAAGCCAAGAGCAGGGAACTCCTTCCCCATCAATGTGACAACCTCATCAGCCCCTCCAAGAAACAAAGCCATGACAGTGGCTCTGATGGTTCTCTGGCCCTTCACAACCTTAGAACTCACTGGCTGCAACAGCAGCCTCATGAAAAGCCTATCATCAGTGTGTGGCGCCACCTGCTGCCATTGCAACACAAGCTCAGTGGCACTCTCATTCTGATCCAAACTCTTCACAATCCGAAAAACAGTAACAACTTTAGGCACAGGAACAAGTTTCACAGTGTATGATAAGATGACTCCAAAGCTTGCTCCACCACCTCCTCTAATAGCCCAGAAAAGATCTTCCCCCATGGATTCCTTGTCAAGAATCCTACCTTTGACATCGACAATTTTAGCATCAACAACATGATCAACAGATAACCCATGTTTTCTCAACATGTTACCATACCCTCCTCCAGTCAAGTGTCCCCCAACACCAACAGTGGGACACACCCCTGCAGGAAAGCCATGAACTTTACTCTTCTCCCAAATCCTATAATAAACCTCTCCAAGTGTGGCACCTGCTTGAACCACAGCAACCTCGTTTGCCACATCCACAGTGATGTTCCTGAAGTGGAACATGTCGAGGATGATGAAGGGTTGGTCGGATACATACGATATACCCTCATAGTCATGGCCACCACTCCTGATCTTGAGTTGAATCCCAATGCTTTTGGCGCAAATCACAGCACCCTGGACATGGGGTTCTTCCGAGGGAGTGACAACAAGCAAGGGTTTTGGGGCTGAAGTGGTGTTGAATCGGGCATTGCGAATGTAGGCTTGGAGGACAGAAGAAAAAGAAGCGTTGGTTTGAGCAAAGACTATGTTGGAAACTTGGTCTTGTGCTTGTGTGTAGTTTGTGAGACACTCGAGGAAAGAGGTGTACACCGATTCTGGTGTTGGAGCTGCCACCGAAGCAGAGACATTGAGAAGAAGCAGAAGAAGAAAAAGGAAAGTCCTAGATGGAAAAGAACTTGACTTTTCCATTGGGTTGGTGGGTACCACGTTTGGAAAAAAAATTGGTGGAAGTGTAACTGCGTGTGCGTTATACAGTTATAAAAATGTTAAACAGTGTCTACCTCCAATAAACACCCGTGAGATGGATGGTTATTAGTGTACAACGGTAAGTGTATATGCTCATACAGTTATTGCTTATGGAAAACAAGACAAAAAAAAGTTTTCTTTTATGTTGTTTTTTCTTCCCGACACACTTTGAAATACCCAACGTTTGAATTGTCAAAACAGGTTTAGATCTCAGCGAAAGAGAAAAGGAAGAGACCTACTTATATAGACCCCTCGTGTTTCAGCTGCATTGTGCATTCCCTTCACATGCGGCACTTTATTCGGGAACGGATTCAGATCCTCTGCAGTTGTTTTTGAAATTGCATCCATCTTCACCTTAAAATATTAAACTTCGAATTGTAAATAACTGCATCTTACTAATACAAGCCATTGGATCTAAACTAAACTGGGTGCAGTTGACAATTGAACTCGAGAAGATCCATATCCGTTTGGAGACACATGATTGTGACATTGTCAAATTATCTTGCTTGGAGTAATAGTTTGTACAATTGTACTCGTGCGATTCTTGCGGCACTAGATATTAATTTTTAATAGTTTGCTTGTACTACATTTTTGGCATTCTTTTCGCGAAACATCTTAATTTAATATTTCTTTGTTTTTTCTTGGTTTAATTATCATTTTTGTCTTTATAATTGAAAATATTGTTTTTAATTCTTATAGTATAAAATATCTCAATTAATTATTATAATTACAATTTTTTAACCATTTTGATCCTCTTGTTGTGATGATCTATCTACCATGGTCATGGCAGCGCTACGTGCAACGGCTTTTATGAACAAGTGAGAGTTTTTTGTTAGTGTTGAGATCGATTATGCGTTGCCTATACTTGTTTTTTAGCAATTTTATACAGTCAGTTTTAGTTTTATAGCGATTCTAAAAGATTTGAATGTAATTATGTGAGGTGACGACTTTAGAGTATGACAACCAAAGTATTATAAAGTTGTAACTATAACGATTAAAATGGAATGTTTTAAACAGAGGAACTAAAAGATAATTATAACTTTTTTTTCCCTGTTAATAGAAGCAAAGCATATAGCTTGGTCAATTGACAAAATGAAATAAGAATTATAATCAAATGGTGATGGTGCTCATGACTCGCATAAACATCGTTGTCTTAGGGTTATTATCGGATTAGTGAATGGAAAGTATTTAAGATGCGTATTTTATTTCCATTGAACAAATAAAATAAAAAAGCTAACAATGAGGAATACCATATAACTGTTAATTAAGCAATCTCAACAGCTTAGGCGGTCAAATGCTTTCACAATTAGACTGGCGAGCAGATTATTAGCGATTTGATTGTTTTTTCTTAAGATATTTGATTCATACAATCATACCTCAATATCACATTTTTTTCTGTCACATAAACACAACGTCTTGACCGATATTCTCTAATCTCTGCCAAGAACATTTAAACAGGCGATAAATAATGGGTCCACTTTGTCACTCTTTCTCAAAAATAGAATAATATATAATTTGATTATTATTTTAACCTATGCATTATACAAAATAAATATTTATTTTATGTAACTAAAATTTATAAATGAACCTCACCCGGCCTAAAGCTCTTAAGAAATTATACAACCATACTCAACCACCTAAGCACGCACTGTTGTGTCTCTACCACAGTTGACAGTGACATGAGAAGCATAATCCTTAAATTAAGGTAATATTATCTAATACCGAAGGATTAGAATTGCATTAGCAATAAGGTCAAACCCATGAACTCTAAGACTCATTAATATATGTATATAAAGATGATATTCTCAAGTTAAAATAATTATTCATTCTTATTTAGTATACTCATTTATTATATTAGATTATATTTGATTTGAACTTCAAAGTACCTTTATATGTAGTGATCCCTTCTAGTACTCGACATATATCGACCAAACTTGATTTGGAGGAACATAACTTGAAATAGCAAGGAAAAATTATCATTATATTCTTGAATAGGAACAACAATAAATAAATATTTTTAACATGTAAATTATATTTTAAATTTTTTATAAATACTTTATATTATAATATACAGTTATTTTTAATTATTAATAATTTCTTTAACAAATATTAAAATTCAAGTTAAAACTAATGATATTACACATAAGTAAAAAAAGATAAGATATTAAGAAAAACTCAATATTCTCGTCAAAGAAAATTAGTTAAAAACACACTCATCGAAATATAATAGCTTAAAATACTCTCCTATAAGATAGTGTTATATATATATATATATATATATATATATATATATATATATATATATAAAATTTATATATACATGTTTTTTGCTTAAACTAATCGTCTCTTGGGGCTTTAGCCCATCTTTTGCACAAAAAAAATATAAAACATTTGAACACTTCTCAATTATGGAAATTCACTACCATTAATTAATATAATACTAAAAATATAATGCATTAGTTATATTAATGAAGGCTTCAATGACTAATCTTGGCAGAACTCATGGTCATTCTCAAGGATCTTGTTATGGCCCGGGATATGGGAGAGAGATGTATCATCATGTGCTATACAGATTCTCATGTGGCCATTCACATGATAAATGAGGATACAATAATCATCATTAGTATAATGTAGCATTGACAGGACATTACAAACTGCAAGGGGATACTACAAGTACTTGTTTTCCTATTGGAATTACTCAACAAGTCCTTAAGAAGTGGAGTAGGATTTTAGTGGCATTAGGGAGAATCAAATACACATCCATGGAGAATGTAAGAGTTCATTCTAGTTCAAAATATATAACTTCCAAAATATATATTTAATCTAACTTAATAACTTAATCTAACATCATATCAAATATATAACTTCAAAATATAATTTCAAATTGTAAATTTAAGATAATCTTACAATATAACAAATAAATTCTTAGTTCATACAATTTCTTAAATGCATGATCATGTAGCTAAATATTAAATAACAAATCTAAACTCAATTATTCATGTGTTATATCTTGGTGATTTGGAGCTAATCATGTAGGGGATTTTGCAATAGCATTACATGAATATAAAATGCTTGTTTGGAGCTAATCATGCAGGGGATTGATTTTCAACATAAGAATTGAGAATCAATCCAATCCAATGAAGTGATAGGTCTTTTCAGTTTTTGAACATAATCCCTGCATTCCACGTTCTGTAACACCATCATCTAAAGCTCCACAAGGCAATGTCCTCATAGCATGACCCGAATCTCATGTTTGAGTCACCAACAGATCCCATGTTAAGTCATAAGCAACAAAATTTCCAGTGTTGGAGGAGTGAATTTCCTAGCAAAAATCCATTACGCAACCAATATCATCTTTGCATTTCTTTCTATTGAAGTACAATAAGAGTTGATGGCAGGATGAGTAAGAGTCACAGTTGATGTGAATCAAAGCACATAGGTGAAGGAATCAAGAGACCTTACCCAAACATTGGGAGTATAAACTGGGAGAGGTTTTACAGAGTTACTGGGGTAAGAAAAAAACTGAGGTTGGGATACAGAAAACAGGGTATAGTGCAGAAGCAGGACACGTGCCTTCCCATCGATTTAACTGAAACCATTAGTTTACAGTTTGAACCACAGTTCAAGGTATTTAGTATAGTTTGAACCATTAGGTTGAGCAAATATACAAGCAAATAAAGAAAAGGAGAAAGAATAAGCTCATTCAACCTGACTGACATATTAACTAACAGCAATGCTATTGCTGCAAATTTTATTCTCCTATAAATATCAGCTGGCTGTAGATTTAAGTACGCTACTTTGAGCCCAAAAGTAGTCATAGATTCTGTCTCGGTCTTATGTGCTTCTCGTCTGCTACCAATAGTCACCACAGGAGCAAACCCCATCTTGAAAATGATGGTACCGAATAGGATCTCTAATTACAATATGCCGTTGCTCTAACTTTGCTATGAGTTTTGCAAATTTATGACAATCTCCACAGATCTTAAGGTTCTTCCATATCCTAATAGTTTTCTCCTTTGGAAAGCTCATAATACCAAAAACAATTGCCAGTTTCTCACTGTGGTATCGTAGAGAGTCTTCTCTCTGTTCCCCTTCAAGATCTTGTAATACAAAATTTGTGTCAGGAACATAACCAGCACCAGCTAGTCGACAAATAAACTGGTTCAACTGTCTATTGATTTCATCTATTTGAGGATGAGATTTATCTCCCAAAATAAAAGCATGTATCTGCTTATTGACTTCAATCCAGCTACATCCAGGTTCTTTCCTTATGCCCCTTTTTTTCATAGCCCTCCGAACTTCAGAAACATCATTCCACCTTTTTGAAAGTGCATAAATATTAGATAGCAACACATAGGCTCCTGTGTCCTGTGGATCCAACTTTAGAATCTCCTTAGCAGCATACGTGGCTAAATCCACATTCTGACGAGCCCTGCATGCATCAAGCAATGTCCTCCACGTCACAACATCTGGCTCACAATTCATTTCATGTATTAACGTAACCATGTCATCAAGCTTTCCAGCTCTTCCAAGAAGATCAAGCATGCAACCATAGTGTTCTCTTCCAGGATCTATCTCATATAGGTTATTCATAGATCGAAAATAGTTCCAACCTTCATTTACTAGCCCTGCATGACTACACGCAAACAGAACCCCAAGAATTGTAATATGGTTTGGTTTTGGACCCTGCACTTTCATGGACTCAAATAAATTGAGTGCTTCCATACTAAAACCATTTTGCGCTAACCCAGCAATCATGGTGCTCCAAGAGATTACGTCCTTCTTGGCCATCCGATTGAAAATGAACTTTGCATCCTCCAAACTACCACACTTACAATACATATCTAAAAGGGCATTGTTGAGGATAAGATCTTGATCAAACTTTAGCACATGGACATGGGCCTGCCTCCCTAACTCCAACAACGACAAACTAGTACACGCTCTCAAAACACTCGTGAGCGTTGACTGATCAGCTGGAAAACCCACTCTCCTCATGCTCTTGTAAAGATGTAAAGCCTCATCCCCATCACTGTGCTGAGCAAAAGCAGCAATAATGGAGTTCCAAACAACAGAATCCCCAGTCACCATCTCACGAAAAACCTTTAGAGCTTCCAACAACTCCCCCATTTTCGAGTAAACATCAATAAGCGCACTGCGAACAAATACATCAGACTCCAACCCCACTTTCATAATCCAAGAATGCAGCTGTTTAAGATCAGACAACCTCTCACACGCTCTCAGAACCGAGGAGAAAGTAAACATGTTAGGCATGACACCATCCCTGAACATGAAAACCAAGAGCCTCATGGCCCTGTCGTTGAGCTTGGCATTAGAGTAAGCAGATATCATAGTAGTCCACGACACAACATTCCGTTCAGGCATTTTATCGAACAATACCTGTGCTTCTTCCAAGAGGTTGAATTTGACATACATGTTGATGAGAGTGTTGGTCAAAAACGTTTTAGGGTGATACCCATTTGAGAATATGTGGTGGTGAACGCGTTTTCCTTCCCTGACAGCCCCGTGAGCCAAGCAACACTTGATGAGCTCAGAATAGGTGATAGCATCGGCCCAAAGTCCTCTTCTTTCCATGGAATCCAACACATGCATGGCTCTGGGAAGGTCCCTTCGGTAACAGTGGTTGAGTAGTGACTCGGTTTCTGGGGGCACATAGTGTGGGGATACGAGAGACGAGTTAACACTGTATGAACAACAACGCCAGCTTGTTGGGCGCAACAATTGTAAGTGCTTTGATACACCTCTCATAGGTTCGGTTCGCTAGTTGTCGCAAGTTCAAGGAATCCAGAAGAAAAATATTGACATGTTTTATATAATTATTTCTATTTTCTATTTCTTTTATTTTTATTGTGTTAAGCACTTATCTAAAAAATATACTTTCTGTTATTCCCAATTTATGTTACAAGAAATATTTTACTTCCAATGTAGTAAATATTATATTTAAATTATACTTTTTTTCTTTTAGTCTAAATGAGACGTGATTTTTGGTATCTCAAAGTTTTTGAGTAAGTGAAGTCACTTCATTATTAAAATTAATTAAATTTGATTCTTCCATCAATTCATTCTACATCTATAAAACCCTCTATTTCCTCATTTCTTCACAAATTTGACAAATTGAATTGATTGAATTACTTTAATTATTCTAATATTCAAAATTTAAACTTTGCAATTGCAACTATTAATAAATATGAAATAAATTGTTTTCTTAAACATAAGTGTAAGGTGCATAAACTACATAAAAAAAGTAAGGTGCATAAATAAACTAAAAGAAAACAAAGGAGTAGATATGTTTTAAGGAAAGCAAATTAAAAAAATTATCTAAAATTTTTCAAGAAATTCCATTAGACCATCACTTTTTTATATCAATGTAGCAATCTTAGCATGCGATTGAAATTAAAAAAAGTCCCTTGATCAGGAAAAATGCAACTGCATAACAAATAGTTCTCTAACCAATTAAATTTTATGACAAATTAACCTCTAAGTCTGAACTGGTTTTCCAGTTGCTTATAGATACCTTTGTCCTAAATCAGACCTTTATTTTATACCTCTTAGAGCCTTCAAGGCTTCTTCTATTCTGACACTATATATATGAACAGAAGCAAGTGATGGAATACTCTGTTCATATCTGAAAAAATTGCTAGGATCTACCTTGGTCTTTACCTGCACCAGACTATTTAAATTTCTATTGAAATACTTCCTACCCCAAAACACTAGCCTGTGCATAAGTAGCATTTCCAGGTACATCGACACCTATATCAACATCCCTATAGTTCAGAGATTAACTTCTAGGTGAGTATTGACACATAAAGAGTCATGAAATCATAGAGCCTCCGAATCAGATACAATTATTGATGAGCAACATCTTCACCCTCCTCATTCCAACTCAGAGTACTGAATCTTATATATGTTACCAGCTCTATGTGGAAACGGTGTTTCGAACTCAGAAATCTCACCCATTTTCTTGAATGTGAAAACAGGCTTTTCTAGTTCCATCGTCATCTTCCATATACCTTCAAGGCCAGCTTTGGAGATAGGTTGCTGCACATAATCTGACTTCTTTTTCAAGAACTTCTCTTTTGTAGCATGCCTTTGAAGCAAAACATCAACCGAAGTCCCCACTGGATAGTTATCCCAAAACAGTTCCGATTGGATCTAACTCATTTGAATGCACTGTTCAGCAACCAAACCCAGTTGAGGGAAGCTTTGATTCATTACATAAAGAAGCTCTTGTGCATTGCAAGAAACAAAGCATTGAACTTTGCCCTTATTGGGAATTTTCTATTCCAATATACCTTATAGCTTCACAGTTACAAGTCATTTTCTCATTACTTTGGGTCTCTCATTTTCTATTTTTATTGGCATTACTATAGTGGGATTTCAAAGAAATGGGCTTCATTTTTAATGTAGACTAATATTATAAGACAATTATATTAGTTATTTATCATTAGTAGGTTTTATTTTATGTGGTCAAATTAAATGAACCTGTTAGACAACTAAATAGGATGATATGAAATTAAATAAGTAAATGTTAGTCTTGATCCATTAGGGGATAATGATAATCATATTAGGTTAACATGCTATAAGAAATTTATGATTCCTATATTATATCGAGCGTCACACATAGTTTCTCTTATTCCTATCTAAAAAGTTATGAAAATCTTATTGAGGAATAAAGAGACTCTGGCTGAAGAAGAATTATATTGTTATTCTTCATGATCGTAATAAAGATCTTACAACAAATGTTAAAAAAAATACTTAGATCAGGAACCAACTACGGATATAAGTATTTTATCTAATCCTTAATGATGAAACATATTATGCATCTAAGGACTTTTGGTGAATTGTCCTAGATTATAGACCTGTGAATTTTTAGTTTTTGCATAAAAAATAAAGATTAAAGATTAAAGATATTTCAACAAATGGTAACAAAGCAAATCTTCATTGTTTGATTGTTAGGCACTACTAGAAAAATAGGTTTCAACATCGCTATATTAACATCGGTTATTGAGAAAACCGATGTTAACGAAAACGCGGTGGCAATTTTGTAATTAAGATGACACTGTTAACATCGGTTTTCACCAAAACCGATGTTAAGTTGTTTCTCATAACATCGGTTTTCAAGTTTTTCAAGGAAAACCGATGTTAACTTCACCATATTAACATCGGTTTCCAAAAAAACCTAGGAAACCGATGTTAACAGGATGACGTTAACATCGGTTTTCCTTAAAAACTTGAAAACCGATGTTAACACTACTAGAAAAAAGGTTTTTAACGAAAACACGGTGGTATTTTTGTAAATAAAGGGATGTTTTTAACATCGGTTTTATGAATAACCGATGTTACTGGAAGATATTCGACATCGGTTTTTAAAAAACCGATGTTACTGAAAGACATTTGACATCGGTTTTTTAAAAACCGATGTTACTATCAGAAATTCAAAATCAACCCTATTACCATGTTCTTTTCATAATAAATTTAATTTCTAAATAATTACTTGTTATGATCTCTTGATGACATCATAGTGACTCATCAATTAACACTAATCCTTATATAACAGGGTGTCTAATTAAGAGAAGTAAATAAAAAAATAAAAAACTAACATTTGCTAATGCACCCCCATTTTTGATAAGCTTAATCTTAACATGTAAAGTCATAACTTTTGATAGAAATATCCGATGGAGGAGTATTTTATGTCAGAACGCTCGAAATTATGAGAATTAATTAGATAAACAAAGAATAGATTGTAATTCACTAATTGAATAAATAAAAAATTAGAAAACACGAAATTTTTTGGAGATTTGAATCTTAAATCGCAAATTTGAGGCACTTAGAGACCTCGTTTGGGAAAAATTATTGGGCAAGTCCCCCTTGAAGGGGGACTTGGTAGGGGCTTCTCCTCTCAATTACGAACGCGTGGCCACCAATTTCCCCTCAATCGGACATCCCAGTCAAAAGTTATGGCCTTCCGTAATTTACGAAAACACCGCGAAATTTAAAATATGAAATAACTCTATAGGTGAGTAAATAAATTGATTTTGTTAACATCGGTTTTCAAAATAACCGATGTTAATGTGGCGATTCTCAAAACACAACATCGGTTTTATATAAAAACCGATGTTGTTTTTTTTTCACAAAATCCCTTTTGTTCTCGCGCTCACTCACAACTTCGGTTTTTCTATCAAAACCGATGTTGTGTTTTTCACAAAACCCCTTTCATTCTCCCGCTCACTCACCCACTCTCTCACTCAACCCTCCTTCGTGACTTCAAACCCTCCCACCATTCATTTACTCACATTCTCCTTCAGCCCTCAGGGCTCAAACCTTTGCTTCATTCCTTCATAGCCGCACTATCGTTTCTTTTTTCTCGCCGCTCTTCACCGCAATCGCAACGTGCGTTTTGGAATCAAGCTCGCGGGAGAAGAGAAAACCCTAATCCGACATGGGGACGAAGAGAACGCGTCGCAGCAAGGCGGCGGCGGGAAATCGAAGAAGAAGGCGGTTGTCATCGACGACGATGAGTACTCCGTCGGAACTGAGCTCTCCGAGGAACCGGCACCGGCGCCAGAGGAGAAACCCGTCGCGGCGGGAAAGAAGAAAGGTAATGCTAAAGGTAAGAGTAATGATGATGATGTTGACGAGGATGAGGATGTGCCTGGAATTGTGTTTGCTGGGAAGAAGAAGGGGAAGAATAAGAAAGGTGGTGGGAGCAGTGCGTTCACTGCTTCTGGCTTTGATTTGCTTGGTGACGAGGAAGATGATGATGAAGAGAAATCTGGGTTAACCGGTGAGGTTGATGGTGAGGAAGAGGATGAGAGAATAATAATCGATTGTTCTGCTTTTCTTATTTGTTGTTGTTTAGTAAGTTTTGATATGAATTGATTGAACATGATATTAGGTAATCCAAATCTAAACAGACTTTTTTTATTTATTTAATTCGTCTTTGTTCGGTTGTTTTACTTTCTGTTTGTGAGTGATGAATTCAAGCATGCTAACAGTGAACAACTGAACATATATTCTGAACTTGCGTTCATGGATGCTGTGGCCCGTGATGATTTGGGTAAAGATGCTATTGACAAAGAAGTGGTGGAGAAGGTCAGCCAATTTTTTATGAAATCAACTCCGATTCTGTCTCCAAATGAATTGCTAAATGATTTGATTTATTGCTTTAACAAATTGACAATGCTTGGTACCATGATACTTGTCCCAGAATTGCTAGTTATTCACCCACCGGGCACATATTTTATGGATAGTTTTCAGCTTTCTTTGTTTTACATGCCTATGAAAATGGGAATGCTTGCATTACTCATTATGGGGTATTTGTGGTAGATTGCACTTGGAACAATTATGAAGTAATGCGGGGCATATTTTCTGGAGTTTCTCTTCATGTTTGCTTCTTGTTGGTTGAATTTGTATACAGAGATTTGTTTACTTTTGCTTAGACTCATTCTCTTATAAACTGAGCTTTTAACTTCACAATTTGTTTTAAGGGAAATTAGACATGTGAAAGTTTTTAATGGTTTTAAAATACATGGATTTGATTTCTAATGAAGAAAATCTCTATGGGGCATTTCTTTGATGTGTATTGGAATTTGATCGAAGAAATTTGACCATAATTTATGAACTACTTATTGGAGTTTGACATACCTGTAGAAGGAAAATGTCATTCACTTTGGGTATTCCCTGCTTGTCTTTCTTTTCAGCTTTCTCTGTCTGTATGGGTATTCCCTGTTTGTCTTTATTCCAGCCCTGGTAAGTTATTGTTCTTCATCTTTCTACCTTTTATTTTAAGCAAGTATGAAATTTGACATTTGCTTTTTATTGTATTCTCAAAATTCGAACCCTTTGTGTGATGCAGTGTATGTCCGTTGTGCCACTGGATATATTTGGAACAGATTTTTCAAGGAGAATATATTGCTATACCTATAAGCAGTTTTGTGGTTTCCAGAACATTGCGTTTCAGCTTATATGTTTATGTTTTTTTTACTATTTTTTTAATCTTGATTAGTATGTTGCCGCACCAATTCAATCTTATGGAAATGTTGCCGCACACAATTCTAGAATTTTATTAATGATTGAATTTAAATTTGAAAAACTAATGATGTTATGCTTCTTTATGAATTTTATTAATTCTTGAATTCAAGCTCTAATGTATTTGTGATAAAATTAAGTTAGAATAGAGACTTGCGTACTTGTAATTTTAGGTGAGTAATTTTGGGGTACACCAATTTAATTGGCTATAAAACTGTGAGATATTTGATTTTGGGGTACACCAATTTAAATATCAACTCCAAAAATTCACTACTGGATTCCAAATATTGGGCTTGTTTTTTTACAGGGGAAAATAAAGAGAGAATAGAATAGGTGATTTTTTTTTTTTAAAAAATAACATTCTAAATCGGTTATGTAATAAATGATGTAGAAAATAACTAAACAACATCGGTTTTTAGAACAAAACCGATGTGAAAAAAGTAATTTCTACATCGGTTTTTTAGAATAAAACCGATGTTGTAAGGTGTAAAACAACATCGGTTTTTTTAAAAACCGATGTAGAATGTATCATTTCTACATCGGTTTTTGAAAACCGATGTTAACTTGCACACTTTCAACGTCGCCTGATTCAACATCGGTTCAAAACCGATGTGGAATGTCTAAAATAACCGATGTAGAAGGCTGTTTTTCTAGTAGTGAGGATTCAAGTTTTTCTATATAAAACATTATGTGTCATTAGAAATCCTTGGATGTCATTGTCTTGATGTTACCTACATGGCAAAAAAAATTTGGATTAATCTCTGTCTTGCACTTCCTTGACACATGAATACGTGATGTTATAATAAATTTGATAGAATGTGATAACATTATTTAAGATGCAATATTTATTTGTTGTGATTTAAGTATAAATCAATGATAGAGTTAAATATAATTTAAGGATACAATATTTATTTGTCGTGATTAATATTTTATATTTATAGCTATAATGATTGGGTGTAAATTTAGTAGTTACAAATTCTCCCCATTTATTTGTATGTCTGATATTTTTTTAGTTAAATTGATTGACACAATATATTTTTAAAATAATTTCTATTATGAAAATTGATTTGATTAAAATTACATAAATATTCATATGGGATTATTTATGTGAATTGTGTTCAGACCAAATGAAGACGCAATTTGGCCAAATAATAACATACATGTAATGATAAATATGTGACAATTATAAAGTATTTTTATGTGAATAGTGGTCAGTCAAAAGAAAAACTATTATTTGACAAAATTAATTGTCAATATTTGATATTAAGAGTGCCGATTACAAATTAATTTCTCTGTCCAAATATTAGAAACTAATGTTGTGTTGAGTATATTGTGATGGATCTATTATTTGAAATATTTGTGGTCTCTCTCTCTATATATATATTATGGTTTGATTGTTATTTGTAAACATGTTATATATTATAAATGGTTATTTTTATTGACTAAGTAGATATGTGGCTTATGACTTATACAATGTCAACGTACCAAATATTGATTTGCATACGATATTAGTATATATCACATGAATTGAAATTAGAAAAATGAATTTATAGGATAAAAAAATACACCAACTTAATCAAAAACATATTTAAGCAAATGGTTAATTTATATACTCTTAGACATTAGGTAATGTAGAGTGTTGTTGGTAAGTTCCTAAAATAGCTTACTTTAACTACTTTATAAAGGAATATAAACTATTCAAAGTAACTTATAAATTATTCAAAGTAACTTAGAAAGTTTTGGTTTAAGTATATTTTGGTCCCTATATATTGTTCCAACAACTTTATCATTTAGTTCCTATAGTTTAAAATATTTTATTTTGGTCACTATAATTATAATTTTTAAAGCCATTTGGTCCCTGGCATTAGTGACATGATAATGTTGTTACACTCTTATCCTTTAAAATTACTACAAAATTGAAAATAACCATCTAAAACTGCAAAAAAAATGTTTTTTAAAGGCCAAAAATTGAAAAATAATTTTTTCTTTTTATTGGTTTCTTCTTCTTCCCATATTCTACTAAATGAGCTAGGTTAGTGTTATCATGGCCACGACAGAGCCATGCACAGTGGCTTTCAGGAATGAGTTGAGAGCCTTGTTGGTGTTGGAATAGATACTACGACGACCGTTCTTGAAGTGCTTCCCCATTAGAGCTAGCAACATCCTCGCTTCCCTCAGCAGCAACAATCCCATTGCCTCCATGAATGCACACCAATGATGCCGCGTGGAGGTTTTGGGTCATCAAAGGAGGTCGTGATCACCAACTAGTCGTACAAAAGTGCAAAGAAGTCGATATCAACAAAGGATGGTGAAGGGTGCACAAAGTGGCCAAAATGTGTGGCAAATAATTTAAAAGCAGTTAAAAGGAAAAGAAAATCCTTGATGGCGAGGGAGAGAAGGAAAAAGAAAATTAGTTACTTTTAATTTAAGGCACTTAAAATTCGCCAAATTTTTTTTAGCAATTTTATATTATTAGTTTTAGTTTTCTGAAAATTTTAAAGAATAAAAAATTAACGTTATCATAGGGGAAATAAATTGAAACAATATCTCATTGATGCATATGTTTCATGGTTGTTAACTAATGGTTTGAACTTTGAAGACATATTCTGAAAATAAAAATAAATACTAATTAAAATATTTGATATTTAATTTTATACTTTAAGTAGTTGTGAATCTTTAATATATGCTAAGATTATCGGATAATATTTGCCAAATCTTTCTCTTGAAGTGTGGCTCTCGTTAGACTAGAATTGTATAGTCCTTTTCAGTATTATTCTTATTCAAATTTAATGCAAAATATATAGAAGTGATTGAAAAAAACTGGAAACAGAGACAGGATAGTAAAAATTTAAAACAATTATAGTAGGGGTAGAATTATACGGCACCCTGCACAAATTTTCAATGTATATTCAAAAAAAGTACACCACAACACACTGTAGAGATATAAGAATTTTTTTAACTTGAGCGACACCCAAACGACATGACAGCAAAAAGAAAAGTAAATTAAACTAATATCCATATGTATTTGATATATGATTAGGATACATTGCCAAAGGATATGTGTTGCCCTAGGTTGGCTTTGAGCTTACATCGATGACCTAACATACAGGAATAACATGAGGAGCACCGTCCTCCCTTTTGCTTCCTTGGCTATCATCCCTAGCTTGATGCAAACACCTTCCTGGATCTGACTTTAAAATCATTTTGAGTAGGTCTGGAAATATGAGAGCAACTATAGAAGCTTAAAACTCTGTATGAGGATTTAATGGTGCTCAAATAATTGAGGGAAGCATGTAGCTCTTATTAGTGTCTATAATAGGTGAAGGAGAAAGTGGGGAAAGGGGATCTTCCCCAGCATATACCTCGACATACTTTGTGTTTGCTTTTTTGCGATGCCACATTGATAAGCTTTTTCAAGCAAATCAGGGGGTCATTTTGCATTTGCGGAATCTACATTAGTCACATCTTATCGTGTGATTTTTTAATTTGGTAGACTAGAAAGTGGGGTTAAAGTTTAATAATTTCTCACCTATATGCTCGTACTGTAACAGGTGTAGAGTCAGCTGAAAAAGTAGAGAAAAAAATTGAATTGGAGCGCATATGGGTAATGCTCCTCTCAATTACTGGAACTGTCCAGCAGTGACTAAAATAAATTAACAAAATATAAGAGGCGATGTATTTTTTTTCTCCCTAAAATCTTGTGTTAAGTTACTAATGCACTATAAAAAAAACATGTATATTAGAAAACTATACCTAGTTTTGTTTATTTTTCTCTAATTTTTGGTTTCAAAATAAATTTATTTTTAAAGTTTTCTATCTTTTGTATCAAGGGTTTATCACTAGGCCAACAAGACTGTTGGCAAGGGTACAACTTTATCTCCTTAAAGATTCTGAGAGCCACATCTAACTCAAGGGGGTTGCGGCCATGTAGGTGCTATGGGGTGGGTCTCAATTTCACAGGAGACTTTAGATGTTAAGCCAATATTATCCTATTAAAATTAGTGTAAGGGCTCGATCGAGACTCTAACCGTGTGTTTGTTAAAAAATGAGTTGGCTACTCTCTTTTTTTATTAGATTAGATGGGAGAACAAGGCCGCAATTCTTGATCCCAGGGAAGAAATTGAGTAAGGCCTTAACTTTCCTTAAGAAATTGGTTTGCCCTTTGAAGTGATGAGTTCACAAAGAGGAAAGTAGAGCTCCTATTGAGAAAGATTTTCCCTCCCTCAAAAGGAGACCAACTTTTAATACTAGTTGGTATGTTACATTGCCATTTTCCCAATATCATTAATAGGATGACCTTCCTAGGGCTAAAATAACTCATGTGGGAAAGTCATGTTATGGGTGACTTTATTCTAGGACCATGTTAACATGTAACAGAAAGGACTAACGATAGAAACAAAAAATATAGATATTAAAAAAAATCTTTAAAGACAAAAAAACCCCTATTTTATAATGACTAAATTATTATTTAAGCCTCCTTTTAAAACATAAAATCAGCATCAAAGAAGAATCATAAGAAAAAATCATCACTAAAAGTAAAAACTGACGTTAGCATCATCTTATTCTTGTTAAAATTGCTCTGAAAATTCATATATCGAGAATGGAAAGAGTTGACCTATCACCTATGCTATGTCAGCCATTCATTTAAGAGAAAGTTCTTATGAGACTGGAAGATTAATATTGGATATGTGGGCGCATAATGAAGAAAATAAAAGTAATGACTGGAACGGAGGTAATCGAAAAATTCAAAGACAAAGAAGATATTGGAATTGGAAATGTCAAGGAGCTTGTTTTGTCTCAAAGTTCGGCCCTTAACCGGTGACTTTATCCTTTCAATTCAAAACAGATTTTTATTAGATTCAATTCAAAACAGATTTTTTATTAGATTCAATTCAAATCAGATGATATTATGGCTGATATTATGGGAATTTCTGTCCTACGTAGGATTGCTGTGTAATTTTCTTTCTTTCTTTAAACCCCGCTTAATTAATACAAAAGAAAAATCAGATGATATAACAAGATAAAGGAAAAGGACAAACGAAAATATTAATTAACAACTTTTTATTTTAATGTACATGTTTAACATCTTTCTTTGATAATTTTTTTTTTAATTCAGTTGTGATTGTTTATGATGGTTATTTATAATTAATTGATTGTGACTTTTGACCAATTTATTCCTTCAATATTAAATTAAATGCAAGGTTTACTTAATTTATACTGTTAATTTAGACTTAATCTGAGTGTAATGTCTGCATTTTTTTTAAAAAGAACTTTAATGTCTGCCTTATGGAGATATATGTTAGATAAAAATATATTTATTATTATAAAATACTACTATATCTTTTGAATAATTCTATATTTTTTTTCAGACTTAAAAGTTTAACTGAATTGAATTTGGGATTCATCAGGTCTCAAATTTCAATGAACACTTACAATTTACTCACTAACAAGATCATCAAATCCATATTGATATGTATTCGTTCCTTCTTAATTGAATTTGTTTGTAATTCTATATTTTTCTACTTGTTTCACCTAAAAATGTTTTTAATGACTAAATAGAGTAAATATGATTTCTTTCAGGTTTAAAGTTTTAAGTAAAAATAATTATTTTAATTAATATGTAAGGATTTACAGGAACATAATTAAGTAGAATGACATAGTTTTTTAATTAAAAAAATTAAAAAATGTATTGAATTATGTTAAAACGATCACTCATTCAAATATTTATACTAAGTAAGGATTGTCTAGACTAAAGATCCGATAATTAGTTTTCTCTTATTTGCTCCTGATTTTGCTGTGCTGCTGTTGAAGGCTGAAGTTTCAGCTTTGCATGTAGCGGTGTTCATGTTGTTGGATTGGATTGGAATAATTTTGAAGAAAAAAAATGATCTGATTTAATTACTTTAATCTTCTCAATTTACTATTCAATAATTTTTGTTTAAAATTTTAATATGATTTGTTCTGATCCAATTGAATTTAAAGTAGTTTGGATTAGATTAATTTTAATCTTATTTTTATTTTTTTAGAAAATATTAAATAATTTAAGATATTAAATTTTTATTTAATATCATTATATAACTATAATAATAATATAATTTTTTAAATATGTACTATATCAAAAATAAATTTAGACAACTTGATAATTATATTTATGCATCTTAATTTAAATAATCAGTAAAAAATATCTTTAATTAAATATAACTTGCATAAATAGGTATAAATTTATGTTTATATATATATATATATATATATATATATATATATATATATTAATTTAGATTGGATTTTGAATTTAATTTTAAAAACTGTTACAATTCAATCCAATGAACTTAAATATATATTAGATAGGATTTTGAACTTGAATATTCAAGCTCAGTTTTAATTGGATTGAATTATAATGGTTTTTAAAATCAAATTTGAAATCTGATTTAATATATATTTAAGTTCAATTTTAATTGAATTGAATTGTAATAATTTTTAAAATTAAATTGAAAATCTGATATAAACCAATAAAAAATTTAGATTTTCAATTTTTTATCTGTCATTATTTCAATTTTTATTGAATTGGTTTATCAACTACTTTGACTATTGTCTTTTAGTCCGTTTAATTTCCAGGCTTGTTATAGTTCCGTATGTTCAGATCTTTCGAAAAAAACAAGGATATAACAATCTTCATATCTTTTTCTTTAATCTTTGCTAGAAAAAACAAAAGATGATTTTCTAGAATCATAACTCTTCAGTATCTTTTGAAAGACTTCATTCAAATATGCCAGCCATTAACCGCAGCACGAGTTGGCTATAAATACCTGAGTTCCCATCAGATGAAAAGATAAGAAAGAAGAGAAAAATGGCCAATTCAATGGTAAAACTAGTTTTCCTTTCTGTCACCGTTTTCATTTCAATTTTCCCTGCAACTTCTACTTTTGCTGGCCACGAGAAAGGTTTCCTTCAATGTTTTCAAACAATTTTAGGAGTTGACAACACAACTTCGGAAGTAATATTCACCAAAAGTAGTTCTTCTTATGAATCCCTTTTGGAGTCTTCTATAAGAAACGCCAGATTCCTAAACAGTACTTCAGTCCCAAAACCAAACCTTATTGTTACACCACATAGCCTATTCCACATCCAAGTAGTACTGTTCTGCTCAAAGAAAAGTGGCTTACAAGTAAGAGTTCGAAGTGGGGGGCATGACTATGAGGGCCTTTCTTATGTCTCTCACTCTCACATTCCATTCTTGATCATTAATCTTTTCAACCTTAGGTCCATAACCATTAACATGGACGAAGAAAGTGCATGGGTTCAGTCAGGTGCTACAGTTGGAGATCTCTATTATGCAATTGCAAAGAAAAGTCAGGTTCACGGTTTCCCTGCTGGAAGTTGCTCCACTATGGGTGTTGGAGGGCATTTCAGTGGAGGTGGGTTTGGTACCATTTTCAGAAAATATGGCTTAGCTTCTGATAATGTAATTGATGCTCAGATAATAGATGTTAATGGGAAGATACTGAACAGAACATTGATGGGGGAAGATCTCTTTTGGGCCATAAGAGGAGGTGGAGGGTCTAGCTTTGGAGTCATTACTGCATGGAAAATCAAGCTTGTATCTGTTCCTTCAAAAGTCACAACTTTTGATGTTTCACGGACCCTGGATCAAGGTGCCACCACCCTTTTCCACAAGTGGCAAACTATTGCTCCAAAACTCCCTCCAGAACTTTTCTTGCACAGTGTTGTGGGAGTTACCAATTCAGCTTCTCAAGAAGGTAGAAAAACTCTGGTGGTTTCCTTCTCAGGATTGTATCTTGGTACACCTGAGAATCTCCTTCCTTTAATGCAAAACAGTTTTGCAGAATTTGGTTTGCAGCGCGACAACTTAACCGAGATGACTTGGATTCAATCCGTTCTTCACTATGCAGGCTATTCAATAGATGAATCCTTGGAGGTCTTGCTCAGGAGAAACCAATCATCCCCTTCTTTCAAAGCAAAATCTGATTATGTGAAGGAACCGATTCCATTGCATGGCTTAGAAGGGCTATGGAAGATGCTACTCTTGGAGAACTCACCACTGTTGATCCTCACACCATATGGTGGGATAATGAGTGAGATTTCAGAATCAGAAACTCCTTTTCCACATAGAAAAGGGAACTTATATGGTATCCAGTATATGGTGAATTTTGCTTCAAAAGAAGAAGCGCCAAAGCATATAGATTGGATAAGAAGATTGTATGCATATATGACACCGTATGTGTCAAAGTTTCCAAGACAAGCATATTTGAACTATAGGGACCTTGATTTGGGAGTTAATCAAGGGAAACCGTGGTCTGAAAAAGCAAAATCTTGGGGTTTGAAATATTTCAATTGCAATTTTGAAAGGCTGGCACTAGTGAAGGCCAGGGTTGATCCTGGAAATTTTTTCAGGGATGAGCAGAGCATCCCTCCATTGTAGAAGATGGCAATCACAAATAATAAATTACTGAAATTTGCAAGCATGTGCATAGGCATAGTTTCTCCATAATAATGATCTGTACTCGTTGCAAATTGCAATTACTATAGTCCTGAATAAGTTGTGCATTATAAATTCTTAGTTTAATCAGAAAGGTTTGCAAAATTAATTTCCACTTAACCTCTTGTAGTATCTTATAGCATTAATAAAATTCAATAGTCGATTTTGGGTTCTCCCACCCAACTTTAAAAAATGGGTTTCCAGCTATTGTTGTGCTAGGGACAACAGGACAGACACTCAGAAACGGAGTTTGAGATCAGAACAGACATAAACATTGATATTTATAAGGTGTTCGCGTGAAGCAGTTGAATTAAGAAATAGTAGTACGGATTATTGGGCATGGCTACGGTGAAGTAGCAAAAAACTGCTTCACCGTGAGGCATGTGTTTTCTTACTTATAAATTATAATAGCCAGTCAACTGATAATTCAAAAAGTTTAATTTTGCAAATATAGGTCTCATCTTTTCCTAATTCTTCTTCCCCAACCCAGGCAACAACTTTCATACCTACTGGTGTTTATTCTTATCCTTCTCATGTCATGGCAACATCTCTCCTCATGTCATTTATTCATAAATGCATAACTTATTAAATGAAAGAAAAACTCAGATTGAAGAAAAATGCTAATAGACATGTTTTTTTAACATCAATTGAAGTGTTGCTTCCCCAAATTGCAGCTTATTGTTGGTAATAACATAAAAGTCTTCCAATAGATGGTACTATGACACTAGATCTTGCATTAAGTTTTACAAAGCATCTAAGGAATGTGCAACATCGCTCAATGGGTGCAACAAAATCCCTCTTTTTCTCCAATTTAAACTTTGCCTCAATGGATCATAGTTAAACAAATTTAGCATTGGAATTTGAATACATAAATAAATTTAAAAAATTATGAATTACAAAAGAACACCAATTGATACCCAGGTTTGACAATCCTTTTCTACTGCGCAAGCTAACATCAACATAACAATCCAATCCTCAGTGCCACCACCTGCGGCGTCGTGCGGTGACCTCGACCTCGAGCCTCTTCAGCATGCGTCTTTAGCGAAAAATCCAAACTGAGAAAATAACACCAAGATTTGATACAGAAGGAAGCGTGGAAGGAGGAGAAGAGGGGAGAGGAAGACGATGGTGGCGGTGTCAAATGCAGCAATCGCAAAGGTACTAGAGGAGATTCCAGGATCTCCTAGGTCTCAACTTTCCCAATTTCAAACTCTGCACCATTGGAGATGGTGAACATACTACAGTGGTGGCTACCTATGAGTTGTAATTACAATGAAATGCTGGTGGTAGTAACCCTACGTAACAAATTGTTTTAGCAAAGGAGAAGTGATATTCATTTTTTAAGGGAAAATTTTATTATGATAGCTTTACATATTTTCATTTTAAAAAAGTAAACAAACAATTTGTGCATTTCTTACAAATTTGATTCATAACATATAGGATAGCTCCTAAAATTATATGTTGAAATTACCGAATAAAATAGAATTTCCTAAAGAAAAATTCTTAGGTATATACACTAATTCAATACATCGATACTTAGACACAACTGATAAAAAATTTACATCCAATAAAATAAATAAAAACCAGGTTGTGAAGTAAAAAGAAGGTTTGATATTCTTTTTGTTTTTTTATTATTTTCTTGATTTTTTGCTAAACCGCAATACCATTATCTTCTTCTATATTCTTAACCGCAATACCATTATCTTCTTCTATATTCTTAGATCCTAGTTTCTGTCAATCAAATGCACAATAACCAAATAACACATTAAAAGTAATTTTGATGGGATTACAGTACATTCAAGTATTTTTACAAATCAACAAAATGATTTTTCAAATTGTTGTCTTGTCTGACAATTATTCTCTTTTTGTTTTTTTGTATATAATGTTCAAATTAAAAGCACTCATTTCTTGGAAGTTTTTATGCGTTGGAGTACAGTGACGTAGCAGAACGATTTCGTAAAAAATGGAGCACGTTCCTTATATAAGGAACTGTTTCTTACCATTAAAAAACAATTAATTTGGCATAAAAATCGTTATTCTCGTTATTCTCAACACAATCCACATGAACATCAAAGTGATTCAACAGAGAAGAAGATTAACAGTTTCAACAATAAATATTACACAACAAATTAAAGAGTACCACTAACCTTGAACAGAAGGAGGGTGTCGACGGTGGCTGGTGAACGGGGTCTTGGTGCGAGGAAGGAGGGCGTCAGCGTTGTGCATGTGAGGAAGGAGGAAAGCAAAACGGAGAAGAGAGGAGAAGAGAGAAAAGGAGAGGAGAAGAGAGAAAGAAGAAAGAAAAGGCACGCGTGTGGAGAAAGGAAAGCAGAAAAGGAAGAGTGGAGAAGGTTCTACGCGTGTGGAGAAGAGGAGTTTTTTTTTTTTTAATTGGGCCAGTGTATAAGCTAAATGGATCATTTTATTTTGATCTTGAAAGCTCAAAGGATATATATATGTTATATATAATGGTAGGCTTATTTGAATGAATTTATCATTAAATTTAAAGTGAGTAAAATTATATCTACAATTTTTGGTACGTACAAATATACTATTGATCTAATGTCTTTTTTATCAAAGTATTTTATATGAAAAAAAATCCTTCATAATTTTTTATAAATATTCTGAAAATAATAATTATTTTTTCTAAGATAAATTTTTTCAAATATATAATTTAAAATGTAGCATTTTTTTAATATGCTAAAATGTAAATATAAATATAATCTTAATTACTTCTACTTTTTTTCGAGGTCTATGTTTTTTTATTTATTTCGATGTTATTGTGTTTAATTAATTACTATTATGTAAAATTTTATTTTATATTGTTACTTATTTTGTTTTATTTATTTTAATTTATATTTATGAAAATTGAAAAAATCTTAAGTTTTATTAAAAAAATATAAATATATGGATTTTTTTGAGTTCCTTGTGATTTCTTGTATTGGAATAAAATATTGAATGAATTTCTTAGGAATGATATGACATTGTAAGGACCATAAAAAGTACTATAGGAATCACCAAAAATTGTTTAAAAAACTCAATTAGATTCCTTGCATTATAGGAATCACCAAAAATTGTTTAAAAAACTCAATTAGATTCCTTGCATTGAAGAGATAGTAATAGATTTTAACTTTTGATCTCATGAATTCTTTTTCAACTTTCTTTCTAGACTGACCCTAGTGGCCTAACAATTATCATCTGTGACATAAAAGCAGTGCCTCAACAAGTACATAATCTAAAATCATCAACAAACTCAGTAAACAGAAAAGAAAAACATTGGATGAATCCATTCATGTACATTCGAATTCAAGAATTTCTTCTTTTTTTCCGGCTGATAAAGATACGAGGAATATCATTAGACACTTGGGATGGATTTTGACCAAATAAGCTTTTTAAGGAGAGCTTTCTCTTCACCAATTTTTTGTTTCTCCTTTACATATTTTGCTTTGACCTACAGTAAGACAAATAATAATAGAAATAACAATTTGGAAAATTATTTTCTTCATTAAGAAAAATACTTGAGTCTACGGTAAGCTCATCAAAATTATTTTTAACGTGTTATTTGGCTATTGTACTTTTAATTAACAGAAATTAAGATCTGCAAATCAGGAAGAAGATGATAATACTGGTTTAGAAAAAATCAGTAAGAAGATAACGCAAAAATGGAAAGAATATCAACATTTTCTTTTACTTTTACTTGACAGTCTAGCTTTCTTTTTTTATTAGTTGTAAAATTCTTATTTGGTTGTGCTTAAGAACTATGTGTTGGGTTTGTATTTTTTATTTTTTTTACTTTACTTCTCTAATAAGATCTTATAAATTTTAAGTATTAATCTGTGGTTTACCGCACGGGCACTTAACTTGTTTTTTATATCAATATTATTGTCTCGTTGTCTGTGCTCAAACTCCTCATGATCTAAGTAAAATAATGTAAAAAAAACAATGTAATATTTTTTAATATAAAAAATAAATTAATCTGTAGATTTCTAAACTATTTAATAATTTTAATTAGATTATTAAATTATTTCTTTAATTGTGTCCTTGAATTTATATTTGTTTTTTTTAATTAGGCCATTGTCATTAATAACAGTGATCTAATTAAAAAATAAATATAAGTTCAGTGGACCAGATGAATAATTTAAAAGTATAATAAAATCATATAATTTTTAAAAAAAATTGTAAAAATTCTAAAATAAATCATTACATTTTATTAAAATTATCATAATTTAAAAATTATTTTATATTACAAATTAAAATTATTCATTATAATTTTAAAATATAACTATATATTTAAACATATTTAATTATTGTAAATTTTACTCGTATAAAAATAAACATTTCTCGCTAAAATAATGGTAAAGGAGTATAGATGAATATTGCATCAGATAAAAATAAAAGTAAAATAACAAAGCAGCTTATTTTATAACCACCTTTTGGACTTATTTGGATAAACTTTTCAAGAAAACTTTTTATGAGAAGAAAATAAGAAAAATAATAAAATGAAATGAGTTTTTTAATTAATTAATTTGTAAATATTATCTATCTTTTATGAATGAATTGATTGTGTCTAATGGAATGGAATAAAAAATAATTAAAAAGAAATATTTAAATTAAAATATATATATATATATATATATATATATATATATATGTGAGACCCACACAATTATTTTTAAAAAAATCTCCTTTCTTCACAATTTGAACTCAACCAAACCATGACTTAGAAAAGTTATAAGAAAAAAAAAATTAAAAAAAGTTAATAGAGAATTTATTTTAAATTATATAAAAAAAACATATTTCTATTTCTTCTCTTCTTATTTTCTTTTATTATAAGCACTTCTAAAAAAAAGTTACCCAAACATGCACACTACCCCAAGGAAGTCTAGCTATTTTCGCCCCGTTGGGAGGTATGCTATGTTCGTTTCTGAAGAAGTTTAGAGGATCAACCTTGGTCTTCACCTTTGCCAATATATTGAAGTTGTTCTTGAAATACTTAAGACCCCAAATGCTGGCTTGCCTGTAGCTAGTGTAGCTATTGTTATTTACCCCAATGCCAAGATCTCTATAATTCAAATATGAAGCCCTAGAGGAGACTTTGAAACATAAGTTTCCATATAACTTTACATTCTTCGAATCCAGTTGATGTGCCTTTGTTCTGCCTCATCCCCTTCCTCTTGCCAACGCACCAAGTAATTAATATGGAATATGCTTCCAGATCTGTGTGGGAATGGACTTTCAGATTCTGAAATCTCATACATCTTACCTCCATAAGGAGTAAACTGAATAATAGCACCTTGAGCCTCATCTTCATAAAACAATGGCCATAACCCTTTTAACCCAAAATCAGGAATCGGATCTCTCACATAATCAGATTTTGCTTTGAAGAATGGCAAACCACATCCAGTTCTGTTTAGCAAAGCTTCACGGGGTTGACCATTTGTAGATCGAGCCATATAGAGAATTGAATCTATCCAACTCACTTCAGTACAATCTTCTCTGACCAAACCCAACTCTGGAAAGCTCTTTTGCATCAAGGGAATGAGTTGATCCACACCTCCAAGGTACATGGACTCAATTATAGCTAGCACTGTTGGCTTCCCATTTTGACTTGAATTTACCCTTACCAAGTGTTGGAGTACAAGTGTGAGTTAAAGTCCCACATCGGATAGAAATAGAAAAGTTGAACACCATATGAGTGAAGAGAAGACCCATAAACCTGAACCTTAAGGTTTTGGGTTAAGGTGTGGTGTCTAATTCACTTATATGGTTACTCAGGTGTAAATCTCTCCGATATTTACCCCCCTCGATATCCCAACAATTGGTATCAGAGCTGATGGTTTGATCCGGCGCCCGGCTCGGACAAGTAAGAAGGCGTTTGTGGATCCATGAACATTGAGATTCGTTGTATCGAAAGTCTTCCTGGTGGATGATCCCAGGCAGCGAGTCCCGCAAGTGTTGCGGCGGTACAAGCCACTACTTTTGAATTGAAAAATGACTTCCGCTCGAGGGAAAGACCCATAAACCTTGGAACATTGAACACTATCACAGTTAATGGAACTCGAACTAGTTTTACATTCCAAGCCACAATGACTCCAAAGCTTGGTCCCCCACCTCCTCTAATGGCCCAAAACGGATCCTCACCCATTGATTTTCTGTCAAGAAGGTTATCTATGTGAGCATCGATTACATTGTCAGCAGCAAGACCATTACGCATCAAGAATCCGTAGCCACCGCCACTGAAGTCGCCCCCAGTGCCCATAGTGGGCCACACACCTGCTGGGAATCCAAGTGTTGGGCTTTTCTCGCTAGTCTTGCAGTAAAGTTCACCAATAGTTGCACCAGCTTTTACCCATGCAGTTTTGTTTTCCACATCCACTTTGATTTCTCGAAGGTTTATGAGGTCAATGACTACAAATGGAACCTTGGCAACGTAGGAGAGACCCTC
Source organism: Glycine latifolia (assembly GCA_013407115.1). Lineage (NCBI taxonomy): Eukaryota > Viridiplantae > Streptophyta > Magnoliopsida > Fabales > Fabaceae > Glycine > Glycine latifolia. The sequence goes on from CM023945.1 coordinate 28,149,002, forward strand.
ATAATCGTGGCCTCCGCTTCGGGTTCGAATCTGCAAATTATGGCGTTGGGAACAGATTATGGTGGCTTGAATGTGGGAAACGACCAGTGGTGTCACAATGACAAGGGGTTTTGATCGAGTTTGCGTTGGAGAACCTAGGATTCTGAATTGAAAAATCTAATATAGAGGAGTATGAGGAGTTGGTTTGGGTGTAAACAACCTTGGAGATTGAGTTTGCATTCTTATTATGGGGATAATTGTGAAGACATTGAACAAAGTTTTCATGAGTATCTGCTGAAGATGTAAATGAAAATAAGAGCGATATGGCAACAAGTCAACAACGGTAAAATATAGGCTTAGAGGCATCATTTTTATTAATGGGGGGTGTTATGCATGAGAGTTGAAAAATGAGAAATCGCAAATTTATGGTAGTCGGAATTTCAACATATCAATTAAGATCAGTAAGTGTAGACACTAGATTTATCAACGCGTACCTTATTGTGCCAAACTAGAGAGATTATTCTACAATTTATACACAGAAAAACTTCAACGTAACGGAAGTATGACCAAAGTCGCATTTCATGCATATGCATGCAGCTGTATAGAAGAATCTTGACTTCCTTGTTAACGAGGATCCGTTGTTATAGTTCAGAGAGGAGGGAATAAAATGATAATGGTATAATTTTGATCAATTATCATTTAATAATTTTTAATTAAATAATATATATATAATTTTATGTTAATTTAAAATTATTTATTATTTTATTCATATATATTAAAATTGATGTAATATAATTTTTTTAAAAATATAGTAAAATATTAATTATTTAATTTTTTTTAATTATTGGTTAATTTGGTAAAATTGAAACAGATAATTTTAATAATACATAAATATAATTGAAAGATTAAATTAATAAAAATTATACTCTATATAAAATTTTAATGAGGTAATAATGGTGCAAGTAATCATTATAGTCATGATTGAAGAAAATGACTAAAAGAAGAAAGTAATAAACCTATGTGGAAGTTTTGGTTTTGTTATTCAGTAAAATGAAGTTCTTATTAATGCTTGCTTAATTAATAGTAAGTGTAGGAGTATTTTAGTGGTGCTAGGTAGCTAGATGTATGACAACAGAGAAAATACTTTTCCAAATAACTTTGTATGATTTAGTGATGAGAAAAATAAACCTTAACAGTACAATCATAGCGACAAGAACGAATCATGTTAACTTGGCTTTCCTTCCTCTTGAATTGGTTCATCAATGGAGTATGGTCAACCTTTTGGTCAAATATTTGAAAAATAATTTAAACACATTTAATCAGTTTTTGCTCTATTCCTTTTTCTTCATCACTGACAAAGGGCCAGAAACAGTAGCTTCCATAACAAAAATAATCCCCAACAAACCATATCCCCCAACACACAAACAATTATAACAAAACCATATATAGACTATCTCCTTAATTAAGCGATCATAACAATACAAAAATATTCCACAGTTGCCCCCTGATCCCATTTTAATTAAATTGCAAAATTAATTTAACAACCCTTTCCAATATTATCTCACTTGTTTCAATAAAAAAAAAGTAGCCCATTCTATCTATCGAGTGATCTTCATTATTTCTCATAAATTGAAAATCCTGAATACATGTTATATAAAGATGGGCCAAGACTATAATTACTTGATGGTTCATAACAATCTAATGATTTCTCTCCGACACGAGAAGTGGGATGCTCTGCTCGTTTCTGAAGAAGTTTTGAGGATCAACCTTAGTCTTCACTTTTGCCAATCTCTTAAAGTTGTTGTTGAAATACTTAAGACCCCAAATACTGGCTTGCCTATAGCTACAGTTAATATTTACCCCAATGTCAAGGTCTCTATAATTCAGATATGCAGCTCTAGGAGACTTTGAAACATAAGGTTCCATATATTTGTATAATCTTCTAAGCCAGTTGATGTACCTTTGTGCTGCCTCATCCCCTTCCTCTTGCCAATAGACCGCGTAGTGAATATGGAACATATTTCCAGATCTGTGTGGGAATGGAATTTCAGATTCCGAAATCTCATCCATTCTGCCTCCATAAGGAGCGAATTCAACCACAGCATCTCGGGCCTCATCTTCATAAAACAAGCGCCATAAGCCTTGTAACCCAACAACAGGAATGGGTTTTCTCACATAATCAGATTTTCCTTTAAATGTCAAAAAAACACCTTGAGTTCTGTTCAGCAAAACTTCAAGGGTTTCATTGCTTGCGGATCCAACTAACCCAGCTTTCATGAATAGAATGGAGCCTATCCAACTCATCTCAGTACAATCTTCTTTTGCCAAACCTAACTCTGGGAATCTCTTTTGCATCAATGGAATAAGCTGATCTACACGTCCAAGAAACATGGACTCAAATCTGGCTTGTATTGTTAGCTTCCCACGTTGACTTGAATTTACCCTTGTCATCGCAACCCTAATGATTAGGCGCTCGTCAAATTTATTTGCCACAAGCTGCCACTTACGAATAATCTCAGTTGCATTTTGTTCCAATGTCCTTGCAATTCTGAACACTGTCACTTTTGATGGAACTGGAACTAGTTTTATTTTCCAAGCCACAATGACTCCAAAGCTTGCTCCCCCACCTCCTCTAATGGCCCAAAACAGATCCTCACCCATGGCTTTTCTGTCAAGAAGTTTACCCTTCACATCAACTATGTGAGCATCAATTACATTATCAGCAGCAAGACCGTACTTACGCATCAAGAATCCATAGCCACCACCACTGAAGTGACCACCAGTGCCAACAGTGGGGCACACACCTGCTGGGAACCCTAGTGTTTTACTTTTCTGGCTAATGCTGTAGTAAAGTTCACCAATAGTTGCACCAGCTTGAACCCATGCAGTGCTTTTTTCTACGTCAACTTTAATTTCTCGAAGGTTTATGAGGTCAAGGACGACAAATGGAACCTTGGCAATGTACGAGAGACCCTCGTAATCGTGGCCTCCACTTCGGGTTCGAATCTGCATGCCATGGTGTTGGGAACATATTATGGTGACTTGAACGTGGGAAATGACAATAGGTGTCACAATGACAAGGGGTTTTGAGCTGGCGTTTAAGAACCTAGAAATTTGAATGGAAGAATCTAGTGTAGAAGAGTATGAGGAGTTGGTTTGGGTGTAAACAACTTTGGAGATTGAGGTGCCGCTATTGGGATAATTATCAAGACATTGAACAAAGTTTTCATGAGTATCTGCTGAAGAAGTAAAGGAAAATAAGAGCGCTATGGCAAAAACTGTAAAATATAAGCTTAGATGCATCATTTTTTTATCGGGTGTTTTGCATTTGAGAGGTGCAATTTGAGGAACGAGAAATCTCAAATTTATTGGAGTCGATCGGGAGTTTAATGTGCACTTAAGATCCGAAAGTGTTGACACTAGATTTATCAACACGTGCCTTATCGTTCCATATGTCAAGCACGTTACTTGAGAAATTATTCTTCATTTTTATATACAGAGAAAAACTTCAACGAAATAGAAGTACGATGCTGTACTTGTGGAATCTTGACTTCCTGATTAATTACGAAGATCCTTATTATACATAAATCAACTTTTTTATAAGATATGAATTTTACAACTGATGAATGTTAACTAGTGTTCATTAAGCATTGATTAAGAAATTAAAATAAAAATATTTTTATTAAAATTCACAAAATTATAGACCAAATTATATTGTCTATATAACTTTTTTTATGCTCTCATAATCTCTATAATGAATATTTTTTTTAGTTTCTTAATAAATATCTTTTATAACTATAGCTTGAGTCGTTTATCATTATGATCCTAAAATTAAGAAAAAAAATTATATACATCATGAGTTTATAAAGCATACTATAAGTTAAATTAAAATAGTAGTAGTCCATAATTTCTCATGCTCCCTCCATTTCATTATAATTCTCATTTTTTTTAAAATAAATTAAGAAAAATCAATAAATAAATGAGAGAAAATAAAATTTGTACAAAATTAATCTTATCAATTTTACAAAAATCAAGCAAAATCATTAATTCATTTTTAATTTTTATTGTTTATCATTAATATTATAAGAAACATAAGTAAAAAAAATAATTAATGTTATATTGAAATGCTCCCTCCATTTCATTATAATTCTCATGCTGTTTTAAACAAATTAAGAAAAATAAATAAATAAATGAAAGAAAATAAAAATTTTACAAAATTAATCTTATCAATTTTACAAAAACCAATAAAAATCATTAATTTATTTTTAATTTTCATTTTTTATCATTAATATTATAAGGACTATAAATGAAAAAAAGGTAATTAATATTATATTGAAAAGTTAAAATTACAGTTATTTTGTGATTTATTTTTTTCTTTTTATACTATTATTAATAATTATGTGATGGAAGGAGTAACATTTTTTTATACAATTCAATGAACTAGTTTTTTTTTTTTTTTTTTTGGATTCATAATGCACTAGAATTACTTAGTAATTAAGAATTTTAATTTAATCCCTTCTCTTTATTAATACTAGCATTGAATTTTTTTATGTGACGGAGGGAGTATCACTTTTTTGTTCTCTATACAATTCATAATGAACTAGATTTACTTAATTAAGAATTTTAATCCCTTTTCTATATTAATAATAGCATCAAATCACCAACTTAATTAAAGTTTTTATAGAAAAGGGGTAAGTGGGATCTCGCAGAACTCAATAGGCAGCATGCTACAATAAATGCAAGGAAAGATAAGAAATTAGGTATTTAAAACTTCAAATCGTTTATTAAATAATTTGACTTTCATTGGTAAACGATGTTTCAGGGCATGGAAGGAATTTACTAAAACTATAAAATAATAAATATAATAATACTGATTTATATGGAATTTTAAACAAATCTTATAAATAAGTAAATAAATATAATAATTATATATAAATTAATTCCAAAAATACCATTAGCAATTTATAATAAGAACCTCTAATGATATAAATTACATATTAGAGGTTATAATTTAAAACTATTAACAACATATTTAAATAAAAAAGGTAAAATACAATTAATTTTAAAAATGAATTAATATTAAGTTAAGAAATTAAAAATATTCTATTTTTGACATAAAAAATAAATAGTTAATAATTTAGTCAGTAAATTAAATATTTTTACAATGATATTTACTTTAAAATCACTAATAAAAGAAATCAAACTTAATTAATTGAATAGAATGTATGAATTATTATAAACTTTATGGTAACTTTAATATTGATTAAAAAACTTTAAAAATTGTTATAAAAACCAATAAATATGACGTTACAAGCTAGAGATATTAATGAAATCGTTAGAGACAATTAAAATAAATAAATATATAATAATTAAACATATGTAATTTTAAACAATTTTTATTTAGTTTAAAGTTAATAGATAGTATTTAATGATTTATTAAATAAATAAATAAAATTTATTTATTCCATACAATCATATATAAAAATTTATAAGATAATCACAAATAATATAACCCATTATTATTTCATCAACAAATGTTGAAATATAAAATATATTATTTAATATTGGATAAATGAACCAATAATTAAAATATGAATTATAATTGATTTTTGAAAAATCTTGTAAATATAATATTTTTTATTTATAAATTTCATTAAAATAGTTAATTCATAACATATCATAATTTATTTACACTACAAAGAAATGTGCACTTTAGCATCTCAATGTAGCATCAATCTCAACACCGACGCTGCTAATGTTAATTGCGTTGACACAAATCTAACGTAAACGCATAAAAACATTTTCTTCTTAAAAAAATATTAATTATCAATTTCAGTACCCAAAATATTTTAAATAATTCAATTTGTTCTCCAATTTTTTAAAAAACTCAATTTGATCCTAATTTTTTTTAAAATAAATTAATTTGATTCTTTTATTTTTAAAAAGTTGAATTTAATCCTCAAAATTTTAAAATAAATTAATTTGGTCTTCAAATTATTTTAAATGACTCAATTTAATTCTCAAGTTTTTAAAATTTGGAAATCAAATTGATTTATGTTTAAGAACTTTAAATTGATTTATGTTTAAGAACTTAAGAATTAAATTATTATTTTTTAAAATTTAGGGATCATATTAAATAATTTAAGTATGAAATTCATAATTTAAAATGAAACTTAGTGTCACCTTAAACTATCGCTAATTTGGTCAAAGCCAAGGCCAAGTCATTCGTGAATTGGTCAAAGCCAACGCTAATAGCGATATTTAAGCTCCACCTAATCGAGGTTGCATGGTAACGAAGGATATTGATTAATTTGACTTTTTCAAGTTGGCTACTAATTACAACGTATAGCGGTGGTACATCTACGCTATATCAAATTAATAGTACTACTCCCAATTTGTATATAAGAAAAAAAAATGCTTTAGCCTTTCATTTAAATATAAAAATATTATTCATTTAATAAGAATTTTAATTATAATAACTTTTTTATATCAAATTCTAATGGATTAAATATATTTGGGATTCCTAAAAAAATTTAAAAGTATTAATTGTTTTTATAATATTTTTCATATTAATTTCATCCATGTAAAAATGAAACATTTTTTTTTGTTTATATTTAGTGATAAATTTGTTAGATGATTGTTTAATATAAAAAATAGATTTAATTACTTTTTTTTATCTATCTTCCTAAGCACATTCAGAAAATACAAAAACTCATTATTTCTTCATCTTCTCTCCTAATTTCAGAAAATTACTTAGAAGGTGACAAAAAATTATAATTTTTGGAAGTTTTTACCTGTTATTTTTTTAATTCATTTTGAAAATTTTAATCATTATAAATTATTTAATTTATTCATAATCAAATTAGATGTATAAGTCTATAATTACATTAGATTATCGTCTAATGGAATTATTACTTAGAATGAAATATATGTTTTTCAAAATTAGTATTTAAATCATGAAAGTATGTTTAATTCTTTGAGAAACTAATCAATTTATATGGTGTAATGATTTTAATTGAACATAATTATTATGAAAGTAAGAATAAATTACATTAGATACGTTTCTGTATCTTAAAAGTGAAATGAAAGTTATCTTAGATTAATTTACCATCAGAACTAATAAAAATAATAATTAAGGTAAGGAGATTAGTCCAATAGGAAGATCATTGAGTAAAATTCAATCTTGAAAGTTTTCTTATTATTGATTTTCCTAAATTTTATTTTTTTTATTTGTTTCAACTTAATTCTCATTTCGATCCTTTTATTCTCTAAAATATACTAACTATTCAATTTTCCCCCTTTGTTTAATTTTAATTAAATTGTGATTACCACAAAGTCAAACATGTAGTCTCTCTGAAAGATTAACAAATTATATTACTGGATATCAAGTACCGACACTTGCAGTACTTCATCAGATGAAGCCTAACTAAAAAGACTTTGTACTACTTTTCATCTTTTTCTTCTGTACAATAATTAGCTATTGTATTATATAGATGAGGATATATAGTTGTATATGAAAATTATATTTATTTATTTCTATATTACTTTCATATTATGTATGTGTTGGCTTCTATAATTTTAATTTATATACATCTAGGTTTTTAACAAGAGTAATAAATAAATAAAATTATTTTAATTTTTTTATACAAATATATACTATTAGTCAAGCTTACTTTAATTATTTGTATTTATTTACAGTGTCAGACTGTCAGCTTTTATTTAATTTAGTATGGGTCAAATCAATGCTAATCTCGACATCAACCTTTTTTTATTGGCCATAACTTCCATTTAGGTGTCGGCCAAATCAACATTATTTCATATCAAACACGAAGAAATCTATTTTTATGTACCACTAGGATCATAGGTTCGACCGTAAAGTCTCATTTAGCGTTAACTTATAATTAACCAACACTAAATACATATTTTCTTGTAGTGCCAACCTTTTAGATATTGATATCTTTAAAAAATCACATAATGAATATTGCATATTATTAAGACTATAGGGTTTTGCATTTGAGAAATATTAATATATAGCACCATTCGAGTATTATTATTTAAGGTCTTTCGCTATAAGATGAACCTATAGAAAATAATAAGGAAACAAGTGTGACTAACAAGTTAACATAAGCCAGCAAAATAATTTAGTACATATGAAACTGATTAAGGAATATTGATGAATGCTGCATGTTATACACATACAAGTAAAACAACAAACTAAGCAGCTTATTTTATGATGAATGCTGCATTTTACACACACATAAAAAAAAGAAAAACTAAAATAACGAATCAGCTTATTCTATAATGACATTTACTACTGCATCAAGGAAATCTACAATTTGCGTCCCTTCGATACAAGAGAAGGTATGCTCTGCTCGTTTCTGAAGAAGTTTAGAGGATCAACCTTGGTCTTCACTCTTGCCAATCTGTTGAAGTTGTTCTTGAAATACTTAAGGCCCCAAACGCTGGCTTGGCTGTAGCTGGTGTAGCCATTGTTATTATTTACCCCAATGTCAAGGTCTCTATAATTCAAATATGCAGCCCTAGGAGACTTTGAAACATAAGTTTCCATATAACTATACATTCTTCTAATCCAGTTTATGTGCCTTTGTGCTTCCTCATCCCCTTCCTCTTGCCAAGACACCCCATACTGAATATGGAATATGTTTCCAGCTCTATGTGGGAATGGAGTTTCGGATTCCGAAATCTCATCCATCCTAGCACCATAAGGAGTGAATTGAACAAAAGAAGATTGACCCTCATCTTCAAAAAAGAAGGGCCATAACCCTTCTAACCCTACATCAGGAATGGGATCTCTCACATAATCAGATTTTCCTTTGTTGAACGACACACCGTTTGCTTGAGTTCTGTTCAGCAAAACATCAGTGGATTCACCGTTTGTAAATCCAGCCATGTAGAGAATTGAACCTATCCAACTCGTCTCAATACAATCTTCTCTGACCAAACCCAACTCTGGGAAGCTCTCTTGCATCAAGGGAATGAGCTGATCCACACCTCCAAGATACATGGACTCAAATTGGGCTTGAACTGTTAGGTTCCCATTTTCACTTGTTGCCCTACCAAAGTTGATTCTTATGGTTAGGTCCTCGTCAAGTTTATTCACAACAAGCTGCCATTTATGAACAATCTCGGTTGCATTTTGTTCCAATGTCCTTGGAACCCTAAACACTGTCACAGTTGATGGAACTGAAACTAGTTTTATCTTCCAAGCCACAATGACTCCAAAGCTTGCTCCCCCACCTCCTCTAATGGCCCAAAACAGATCCTCACCCATGGCTTCTCTATCAAGAAGATTACCCTTCACATCAACTATGTGAGCATCAATCACATTATCAGCAGCAAGACCGAACTTACGCATCAAGAATCCATAGCCACCACCACTGAAATGGCCACCAGTTCCCACAGGGGGGCACACACCTGCTGGAAACCCTAGTGTTTTACTTTTCTGGCTAATGCTGTAGTAAAGTTCACCAATGGTTGCACCAGCTTGAACCCATGCAGTGCTGTTTTCGGCGTCCACTTCGATTTCTCGAAGGTTTATGAGGTCAAGGACGACAAATGGAACCTCGGCAACGTAGGAGAGACCCTCATAATCGTGGCCTCCACTTCGGGTTCGAATCTGCATGCCATAGCGTTGGGAACAGATTATGGTGGCTTGAATGTGGGAAACAGCGAGAGGTGTCACAATCACAAGAGGTTTTGAGCTTGCGTTGAAGAACCTAAGATTTTGAATGGAAAAGTCTAGTATAGAGGAGTATGAAGAGTTGGCTTGGGTGTAAACGACGTTGGAGATTGAGGTGGCATTGTTATTATGGGGATAATTGTAAAGACATTGAACAAATTTTTCATGAGTATTTGCTGACGAAGAAGGTGTAAATGAAAACAAAAGAGCAATGGCTACGACAAAATACGAGCTTAGACGCATCATTTTTGTTGATGGTGTGTTGTTGTGCATATGAGAGGTGCGATTTGAAAATGAGAAATGCAAAACCTCTTATTTATAGTCGTCAGGAGTTTGATGTTAATTAAGATCCTAAAGTGGAGACAATAGATTTATCAACGCATGCCAAATTCTGCCATATGGGAGGAGACATCAGACAATTCAAGCACGTAAACTAGTAGGAGACTATTCTACAAATTATACATGAAGAAACTTCAACGTGAGAAAAAAAAGTACAATGACCAAACGTGCAATTCATGCACATGTGCAAGCAATTGTACAATGGAATCTTGACCTACGGGTGCATTTTGAAAATCCTTCCGATAATTGAATAATTATCTTTTCTAAGATTCTTTTTTCCTTTGTCGTAAACCTTCGATATTCAGATTTCAGAGCAACTTTATTCTCATATTCGCTTTCTATTTCGTTTTTGGAATATTAAATCACCCATTTTTTTCTATTTTAATTTTAGAGACCTTTAATTTAAAAAGAGGGATTATATTTAGAAAACCAAAAATTTGAACATCCTATCAATAATTTTCTTTTATCTCTTTGTTTTTATCATATTATTTCATCAATCAATTAATTATTTAATTTTTTTTCTCTTTTTTTATCTAATTATAGACAACTTGAAATATTTTTGATTTGGAAAAGAGATTGAAGTACTTGGTTTCTTCCTTTTTCTCTCTCTCACCCAATAAAAAAATAAAAAATCTAGTGAAGCCTAGGTTTTCAGATGGGCAAAGTTGCTTGTACAGTTGTACGTACAATTGTACAAGGATACAAGGAATTAAATATGGAATGTTCTTATAATGTCACCAACGAAAATAGGTTGAGTGCAACAATATAACAAGAAATGTTTTATTAGTGCTCATTTTTTATGTATTTGCCTGATCAAACTTTGAGATTCTTTTTACGAAGAATAAAATCTTTTCCACTTAAACAGGTTACAATGATATATTTTCATAATATGAATTTTACAAATTAACTAAGATAATTCATCATATCGTGCGTAATCATGGGCAAGCTTTTTAAGATAAGTTGATATCGACAAATAATTTTGAATGAGTTAAAATTAAATAATTTCTTAATGTATCAATTAATTTTTAATTTCTATAAAATTAAATAAACTATATTTACTTTAATTATAAGCATTTTAAAAAAGAATACAGATAAAATGGTAGAAATGAAATTTTCATAAAAGATACGTAATTTTTTGTGATTTAGAATTTAATTTGAGATATAAAAAGACACAATATTACTAGCATTAATTAATCACCTTCTCGTTTCTAGCACCATATTAACAATGATAGTAAAATAAATTTGTTACAATATTCAAATCTGCATGTTTTTGGAAATACAGAGTGTGTAAATCAATTGATCAGGGTTATTATATCTTAACCATTAATCTCAAATTTAAATCTTTCTTAAGTATGTTATTGTGTTAAATTTTTTGTAAAATAATTTCGTCATTTATAATAGGTCGATCTATTCAAAGTGACAAACATTATTTCTCATGAATTGTATATGGGGTCTCTCTCTCTATATAATAGACACTAGAATGTCATTTATTTTTAAAAGGATCTTTATTTAAATTAGAGAGATAATTAACAAGACCAAATTATAGTCATTGACATTTTCTCTATGGGGTAGTTTGAAAAGTCTAAGGTCAGAATGGAATTAAATTAATTTCTCCATTATCGATGTATGAGTCCGTATGACATTATAATTGACAGCTTGCATAAGTAATTTCCACGAAGCGAACCTTCCAAATTATAGCTTCATCAATTACTTGGGAAAGTTCATAAACTGACGTTCTAGCTAGCTAGTTAAGCATCTATATTTTGACATTCTTTATCCGATATATAGGTGATAGGAGTACCTGTTACGTACGGCGACAACGAACGTTTTCTTATCAGTTAGATGTAGTATGAAAATGGTAATTTATACAGCATAATACCCCTGCGATAATATGACTTCATTCAATTATTTATGTGCCCAATTCAAAAGGAAAAAAAAATGAAAAAAGGTTGAATGTCAATGATATTTTTTTACGTTTAACATGAACACCACAAATATTTTTACAATAGAAGCAAGAGTTTTAGATCCTACAATTTGTGGTTAATAGAAAAGGGTAAAGAAGTAGAAGAGATTACGGGAGCTGATTTTCTCAAGTTTCTCTATGATTTGTTGATAACTGAGTTCAAGTATACGTCATTAAATTGTTAGACTAGTTTGTTGGAGTTTCCTTATATGTTAAAATACGAATTGATTTAAAATTGTCATTTGATCATTGAAACTTTTTTACTCCAACATATGAGGTTGTTACTTGTTAGTATTGTGGAAATCTACGTCTACATATATCTCTCAAGTAAAAATCCTGTTATCCAATAATGTTGTCGTACCATGGATCAACAATGATCTCCAATGGTGGGAAAGGAAAATGTTTATTGGGCACTCATGCCAATATATGGATGCGGATCCTGCAGTTAAAAATTAACTGTAGGAGTGCAGTTTAATTTTTCACCACACACTTTCTTTATTGAAAAAAAAATACATAAAACACCTATAACTCTATTTAACACAGGAAAAAAAGAGAGATAAAAATATATAAGTATACAAGGTTCAAGTGTGATAGGAAGAGAGATAAAAAGAATTGAGTAATGCACTGGATGTTTAAAATAAAGAGATGTTCAAATATCATTCTTCTTCTTGGATATTTCAAATACTATTCAAAACCTAATAAGAGAGGGAAAAAGCAAAAAAAAAAAAAAATACAAGTATGAAAAATGATATTAAATAATAGAAAATGAGAGATGTAGAGATAATAAAAGATGTTATGGAAAGTTAAAATAATGAAATGTTTAAATATTATTGTTTATTAAGATATTTTTTATGAGTACGAATTAAAGATAATCATAAGAGAATTTATAATAATATACATCTTATTCAACAAATTAAACTAGATTTCCTTAATTGTTTATTGAAATTTGGGAGTACGTAAAACACTTTGATACTTAAGTGAACATAGGGTTGTAGATGTATAACTACTTTATATTGTTAATGAATAGTTTATTATTTCTAATTAACTAATAAATTATGTTCATAATACAACTTTTCTACTAAAAAGTTAAATTCTTTGGAGGCATTTGTTTCACAAAATGATTTTTTATTCCGTAGAATCATATTCCTGGGAATATAATGCCTAGAAATGTTCTTTGGGAGTATATTTAATGTGTTTGATTACATTTTAATACTTTAAGGATTATTTTTTAAAATTTAAAGTAATTTAAATAAAAAAGTAAAAATAGAAGTTACATGTGTATTATAGAATAACTTTCCATATTTTCATGGAAATATGGCATTTTTTTATCTCTCTTCATGAGAATAAAACTACAGGAAAATATAGTGAAAAAAAGTTACAATATTTTAAAAATCAATTATAATAAAAAATAGCTTAAAAAAAATCAAAACTTGTAACAAATATAAAAAAAAAAATTTACGTTCTCATGTTTACATTCTGGATAATAAACTTTAATAAAAAAATAAACGCGTCCAAGTTTTCAAAATCGAAATATTTATATTCCCATCTTTTTTAAATATTAATATTTGTCTTAGTTTGGTTCTCTACTTCTAATTACTAACTACATTATTTGTTATTAGTTAAATTTTCTCATCTTAAAATACACATATCTTCTAAAATATTGTTGACACCATTGAAATTAATTAGAGCCACCAAAAACTAATTACCTTAAACTTTAATCACCTATTTGGCTTTCCAAGCATTGTTAATCTTTTCTTTTCAAACTTCAATATTTTTATTTTGTAACTTTTAAAAGAGATTACACTAAGAAAGTAATATAATTAAAATATATCAATTACATATGAAGAAAAAGCAGAAGATTCTAAAAAAGCCTTAAAAATAATTAAGATTTTCTTCTTCTTTCAATAACAAGAATGACTTATTATAGAATAAAAATATCAACAATTTCAATAAAAGCTTCTTTAGTAGATAAAAGTTTTTAAAAATTAAAATTAATAAAATCTTACCTGAAGTTAATAATGTTTCAATAAAGATTAAATGATGAAAGGATTTTATTCTCAATTAAAAAGTGTCAAATAAAATTAATTTAATACGCAAACTTATCCAAATAAGTTAAAAGGTAAAACTTTCAATAAAAATTATCATGATTCTAATAAACTATTTTAATTACTTCAAATGATATCATCATAAAATTTGTTTGATATATATTATATTAAATTGCCTATCATAATATCCGAATTATTAATTTAAAATAATAAAAATAAGAAAATGTATGATTTTTCTTTCAGTCATTGGTATTTTCTCAATAGGATAAATATTATTGAAGTCAAAGGTCAGCACATAAATTAATAATTAATTATAATATTTTAATAAGTAACCTTATCTCAAATAAAAGGTAAACTTTATATAAAATTATAATGATATTGATATGTTATTTTAAAATGATATCATAATAAAATTTATTTGAATTCTAGATAAATAATTGTATATTATATTGAGTCGTCTTTGATAATACTGAATTATAAAATTAAACTAATAAAAATAGAAAAATGTATGATTTTTCTTTAAGTCATTCACATTTTCTCAATAGGATCGATATTGTATATTGAAGTCAAAGGTCAGCACACAAATTAATAATTATTTGTAATATTTTAATAAGTAACCTTATCCCAAATAAAAGGTAAACTTTATGTAAAATTATAATGATATATTGATATATTATTTTTAAATGATATCATCATAAAATTTGTTTGAATTCTAGATAAATAATTATATATTATATTGAGTCGTTTTTGATAATACCTGAATTATTAATTTAAACTAATAAAAATTGGAAAATATATGGTTTTTCTTCAAGTCATTCACATTTTCTCAACAGGATCGATATTATATATTGAAGTCAAAGGTCAGCATGAAAATTAGTAATTAACTATAATAATTTAATAAGTAATCTTATCCCAGATATATTAAAATTTAAAAGGTAAACTTTAAATAAAATCATAATAATTTTAATAAATTATTTTATAATGATATCATCATAAAATTTGTTTGAATTCTAGACATATATTATATTGAGTCGTCTTCAATAATATTCGAAAATCTAATTTAAACCAATAAAGACAGGAAAACGTATGGTTTTCCTTTAAGTCATTTACATTTTGTCATTAGCATCGACATTATTGAAGTCAAAGGTCAGCGCGTAAATCAATTCCAAGAAAAGTATCAATTTCTCCACCATTCATTTACGAATATGAGGATAACAATATAATTGATATTTGACAACTTATTTTTTCATAACTTCAACGTCAAGACAACCTTCCTAGTTATCTACCTTCATTGATAACCTGAAAAAACTCGAAGTCTCACAGCCGACGTTCAAAGCATATCTATTATGACATGCTCCACTGGATTATACGTGTTAAACCGCCGAACTTGAACGGTAATAGACGTTTTGCACGCATCTCCAGCTAGATTAGTGTGATCATGGTTCTACAATTATACCAGCTTATATGATTTTTCTCTCTCTTAATGTATGTACTCGAATCAAATTAAAGAAAATGATAAGGATGAATGATATTATACTTTTTGTTGATCAATTAGACTGACAAGAGGAAAAAAATAAATAAAAAGAGATGAAATAGACGAGGGTGCATCGCAGTTTCCTTAAGAGATCATTAGATGTTCTTAATTTATGATTATTTTTGGTGGAGTGAGTCTAAATGTAAGTGATTTACTAGCTTCATAGCTCTCTACATATTAAATTATCAAATTGGTTTATATAATATTAGAAATTTATCCACTGATTTAGAGACCAAAAATAACATGGATAAAAGTCCTACCAAAGTACATAAGTGGTTACAATTTTATCCCAAATCAACAAGACAACAACTGTCATTTTAAAAATGAATACAAATTTGGTCCCTAATTTAGTATCAGTAATCGGTCACTAAAAGCTTTTAAATCAATTTTCAAAGTCAATTACTAAATCATTCACTGTGTCTAAATTGGTATCTAACTTTATTAGTTTCTAAAACAATCTCTAAAAGTAGTCTTTTAAACCGGTCATTGAAATCAACAACCATATAAATAGCCTCAATGGTCAAATTTAACAGTATTCACTTACAAGTTACAAGAATCAAAAGTCAATACCAAAAATAAAGTTGGTTCTCTCTTCTTTTTTTTTATAACTAAGGATCCTTAATAGATACATACAAAAAACCAAGAGAAATGCAACTTATTCACCACCAACAAAATGTATAATAACCTCTTTTTTTTTTATAATCAGCAAAGAAATATTATTAAATAACCTTCCTATATATTTGATTTTTTCAAAATTGTACAATGTCAACTAACATAACTTTTTTTTTTCAGTCAAAAGAAGATAAATTCATTGATAGGTATACCAGCAGTACCATGAATTGAGTACAAGCGGTAATGTTCGACCTGTAAAACCCATCCCTGACAGTAATAATTAAGTGACCCATCATTTTTTACAAAGAGATGCCCTACTAATTAATAAACACACATAACAAGTATTTATAAATCTACCAAAACACGTTGCTTGCATGAGCCCGAGCCTCTTGACAGTTGTTCGTGCTCCTGCATGACTTGTGTAGGCAAACCCGCATATTAAGAACTTTCTTATGTTTTTTATAGAAACTGGATCACATCATTTCATTGATAAAAGTATGGATAATACAAGTAGGAACATGGTGATAAACTTTGAGCCTAACATGAGATGTTGCCTCCCTTACAAGAGAGTGGGCAACATCATTTGCATATTAAGAACTTAAGACCACAAGAAGACGTAAAGCAGTATAAGGTAATAAACAGACCCTCCATTAAACACTTTTTAAACAGAAAATGGATGGTCATGAGGCCCATTTGCATAAGGAGAAATTAAACTGCCCCACTTTGTTTGTTGTCAACTTACTTAACTTATTCTAATTGTCCTCTTTCTCGTCAATTTTCCTTCTCATTAATGTCCTCATCAACAATGTCCTTCTCCCCCTGTCCTCATTTTCTAAACGAACATCATAGGCCAATGGATCGTTATTATTAAGAATACAAATTAGTTTATACTTACAACTAATTCCTCTAGCTAGTAAATAATTTAATAATTTCCACAATTAGTGCAACAGGTGAAATCTCATCAGCCTAATGTTCTAATTAATCCTTAATTAAAATTTGATTTATGCCTAAAATTTCCTTCATTATTTTATTAATCAAGCTAAAATTAACTGATGCAGATTAACTAAGTTTAGGTAGAATATGTTTTATTAGTGATACCAGAGTTTTATTTGGTCCATTACTTTCACATAAATTCATATCCATTTCTTAAGGACCAATTTGCAAATTTTCCAAATTTTATTAATGTTCTTCTAGAGGTTTTATAAAATCTTGTAAGGGCTAACTTACAATTATTTAGACTCTAAGTGACAAAGATATAGTAAATTGAAATATCTATATTTTTTTTTTACAATTAACAATACTTATTACTCTTAAGTAATTTTTTCATAGCATATTTCCCCTTAATTTTGTTGGGATAAACACATGCTATAAAAAAATTACTAAAAGATGATCATCTTAGATTTTTTAATAAATAAGGACCATTTTTCATCTTTTAAAAATAAAAGTTCAAATTACAACTTAAAATAACCATAAAAAACCATGTGAGTAATTTAGCCATTAGTTTAATTAGTTGTCAATTTTTATTGGTTGTGTTTAAAAATGAAGTGTTGGGTTTCATATTACTAAAAAAAATTCTCAAATAACAAAACATCTTATATTATAATGAAGAAATTATTAGGTGCTTTATGTAAAAAAAAAAAAAAACATTTGGTGGTTTAATTTGTACCACCGAATATCCATGATCTTAAACCAATCTTTATATAATAAGTATTTAAGTTTATAAATATAAAAAAACAAAAAATAACTCTTGATGAACTAGGTGGTGATCCACTGCTTATTATATCCAAGGAATTCTATTTGCATCCCTTCGACACGAGAAGCTATGCTCTGTTCGTTTGTGAAGAAGTTTTGAGGATCAATCTTGGTCTTCACTGTTGCCAATCTCTTAAAGTAGTTGTTGAAATACTTAAGACCCCAAATGCTGGCTTGGTTGTAGCTTGTGTAGCCATTTTTATTATTTACCCCAATGTCAAGGTCTCTATAATTCAGATACGCAGATCTAGGAGACTTTGAAACTTAAGTTTCCATATATATTTATATAGTCTTCTAGTCCAATTGATGTGCTTTTGTGCCTCCTCATCCCCTACCTCTTGCCAATACACCGCATACTGAATATGAAATAAGTTTCCAGATCTGTGTGGGAATGGAATTGCAGATTCCAAAATCTCATACATTCTGCCTCCATAAGGAGTGAATTGAACAAAACCAGCTTGAGCCTCATCTTCATAAAAGAAGGGCCATAACCCTTCTAACCCTACATCAGGAATGGGATCTGTCACATAATCGGATTTTGCTTTGTAGTTTAACACACCACCTAATTGAGTTCTTCTGTTCGGCAAAACTTCAAGGGATCGCTGATTATAGTAAAATTATCCATGAAGAGAATTGAACGTATTCAACTCGTCTCAACACAATCTTCTTTTACCAAACCTAACTCTGGGAAGCTCTTTTCCATCAAAGGAATGAGCTGATCCACACCTCCAAGATACAAGGACTCAAATTGGGCTTCTATTGTGGGCTTCCCTGTTTTACTTGAATTTACCCTTGCCATGTGGATCCTATTCGTTAAGCCCTTGTCAAGTTTATTTGCCACAAGCTGCCACTTGTGAATAGTCTCGGTTGCGTTCTGTTCTAATGTCCTTGGAACCCTAATTAAACACTGTCACAGTTGATGGAACTGGGACTAGTTTTAGCTTCCAAGCCACAGTGACTCCAAAGCTAGCTCCTCCACCTCCTCAAATGGTCCAAAAGAGGTCCTCACCCATGGCTTTTCTGTGAAGAAGATTACCCTTCACATCAACTATGTGAGCATCAATTACATTATCAGGAGCGAGACCGTACTTACGCAACATGAATCCATAGCCGCCGCCACTGATGTGGCCACCAGTGCCCACAGTAGGGCACACACCTGCTGGGAACCCTAGTGTTTTGGTTTTCTTGCTAATGCTGTAGTAAAGTTCACCAATAGTTGCACCAGCTTGAACACATGCAGTGCTTTTTTCTACGTCCACTTTGATTTCTTGAAGGTTTACGAGGTCAAGAACGACAAGTGGAACCTCGGATACGTATGAAAGACCTTCGTAATCATGGCCTCCACTTCGGGTTTGAATCTGCATGTTGTGGCGTTGGGAACAGATTATGGTGGCTTAAATGTGTGAAACTTCTAGCGGTGTCACAATCACTAGGGGTTTTGAGGTTGCATTGGAAAATCTAAGATTTTGAATGGAAAAATCTAGTATAGACGAGTATGAGTTGTTTTGGGTGTAAACAACCTTGGAGATTGAGGTCGAATTGTGGTGATAATTGTAAAGACATAGAACAAAGTTTTCTTGATTATATGCTGAGGAAGGTGAAAATGAAAATCAAAGAGCAACGACAATAACGGTAACATATGAGCTTAGACGCATGATTTTTGTTGATGGTGTGTTGTGCATGAGAGGTGCAATTTGACAAGGAGAAATGCGAAATGTCTAATTTATAGAAGTCAAGAGTTTATAGTTAAGATCAAATTGTTGATTATATTCAGTAAATATAATTTTTTTTATAGAATTTAATACATACAATAATATTATATGATAAGAAACTTTGAATTACTAAAAATATTAAAAATTATATTTTTGTTAAAATATAATATGTAGTCAAATTTAATATCATGATTAAATAATTAAATATTATAATATTAAGTGTCTTTAAATATAACTTTTGGTCTTTCTATTTTGTTAAACTGTAAATTTTGTCCCCTATGTTCAAATAGAGATATTTATATTTATAATATTAAGTAAGTTTAATATATATGTTTTTTGACTGAATAATAAAAAAATAAATTTCTATATTTATTAATTAATTGTAATATATTGTCAAATTAGAAAAATATGTACAACTAATTAATTATAAAATATAAAAATTAATAGATAAATTATTTTATATATTTTATATATTATATTGATATATATTTCAACTTTTCTATTTTAAAATATTCTTTATCAACTAATTATTTTAAAGTAAATAAATAACAAAATTTTAATTTATTAAAACATATGTTATTAAATTTAATACATAAAGAGTTTAATAGGCATGTTATAAAAAATATTATACTATGAACCAATCAGATATTATATATAATAGCCTGTGATTTTAATGACAATGAAAAAAAAGTTTACACTATCATTATTGTATTATTTATTCACAAATACATAAATTTAAAAATATCATAAATAATATATTATAAGTAAAATTGATTGTTAAAAATATTAAATTTCATCTTCAGAAATACAACATATAGTTAAATTATTAAATATAATTATTTAGGAATATATTTTATATAATTTACATATTTAATAAATTATTAATTTATTTTAGTTTTTCTATTTTAAAAGATCATTTATTAAACAATAATACAATGAATAAAACTTTCAACGAATGTATTAATATCTGTGTGTGTTTAGGAATTAATGTTTGTAATAAATACATTTTATTTTGTAAAATATTTAATATCTATATATTTATTTATTCAAAAAACCATATCTTTAAATTAAAATATATTTATTATTTATTAAATATTGTACCTAAAATAATTTTTTATTAAATGTTATATTTATTAAATATATTGTATATTGAAATTAATTAATAACATAAAATATATTCAAAATAAATAAATTTGAACTTAATATTTTATAATTATTATTTAAATTCCAAATCATTTTATTTTTGTCCCTATAGTCTTCATTGGGAAAAAAAATTGTGTGGCTAATGGTATTCTATAGGATAATGTCATGTTATCACCCTGATTGACGTTCAGATTGGGAAACTATACTGTACCTTTCGAAGTGCACACCGAAATATTAGACTATGCAATCGAAAGAGTCACTACAAAAAAACCTGTTTTACTTACAGGTAACTTGTAGCCGTTAGCAAAAGCCGCTACAAAATAATATGATTGCTTTCACTGCAAAAGTAGAAAAAGAAAAGAAAGAAGAAAGCATACATAATGAATGCGCGTAAGCAAGACGCGGGGGATCCAGAAGAGGGAAATGAATTTCATGATTCAACGCTGTCATGAATTCGGACAGATGATGATGATCGGACGGTTTGCATTTTACATTTTTATGAATCGTTTGATTTTCATCTAACGGGTGTAATTGATGCACGCTTAAGCGCTTGAAATCCTGGTAGTCTTTTAATAACCGTTGTTATCTTATTAGTGTTGGTGTGAGATGTGAGAAGTGAGAAGTGAGAAGTGAGAATGGAGTTTCAAGGGTTACCAGAAGGTTGTATTGCTAGTATACTTTCTCGCACTACGCCAGTGGACGTGTGTAGGTTTTCCATCGTTTCAAAGATTTTCCGTTCGGCCCCTGAATCGGACGCCGTGTGGAAACGTTTTCTCCCTTCCGATTACCATTCCATCATTTCCCAGTCTCCTTCGCCCCTCAACTCTATCTCTCGGATCGCCCTATCATCATCGATCAGGGTAAAAAGGTAGGTAGCGTGTTGTGTGTTTCGCATCCCTTAAAACCTTTTTCTGTTGGTTTAATTTGATAGTTAATTCACTGATGTCTGGAACGCAGAGCTTTCAATTGGAGAAAAAGAGTGGGAAGAAGTGTTACATGCTTGCTGCTAGAGCTCTCAGCATTGTTTGGGGTGACGCTGAGCAATACTGGAACTGGACAACCGATCCCAATTCCAGGTCAGACCTTCAATTTTTTCTGTTGTAATTGTTGGATCATAGTTAGTGTATCTGCCTATCATGATTTCTGGGATATTCAATTTTGTCTGCAACGAGAGGATTTCAATTGCAACTGTCATGTTACCAGTGATATCTGGCTAGTCATCTAGAAACTATTCTAGCAACAAAAAAAAAAAGTCCTTAAGGTTTTTGAACTGCTCTGGGAATTGAGAGTGTTTCTCGGGTTTTGGGGTTATGATTTTTGACAGCTGAATTTCACTAAATTCATGGCCATTTAGGAAGAACAGACTGACAATAAGCCTCCTTGTGCTGCTTGTTGAATCAAGCCATTACTTAATTACTCTTATTGAGTATGTCATCGCAAGTGATAATGCCAAACCATACCACAATCCCTTGGTTCATATCAAATCTGCAAACATTTCACTCTTCTTTTTTTGTGCTCATTTCCTGTCGAAATATATTTTCTCAATCCATTGCTTCATATTGCAAGTTATTTTTTGCTTGGTTCATTCTCAATCCATTCTTTTTTTTTAATACTGTTTGGTTAGATAAATCCTCACTGTCAAAATCTGTTAGAGTACAGCTGTCCTAACAGAATATAACTTAGTGAGACAGTGCTACATACTCTAACAAAATCTATCGTGTTTTATGCTAGACTATGGTGGAAAGATCTGGGGTGCAGTTGACTCTTGGTGGACAACATGTTGTCTTAATAGGCAGCATAAAGACCCCTAATTGCAGGTTAACTGTTTCTACAGATTTCAGTTGATATGTATAATATACGTACGGTTAAATGGAATAGCTAAATAGTGTTTGATCCCAGGGAAAACCAGGTATCCCAAATTATCAAGGGCAAAGAGCAAAACAGCTACACCAGCTCTACTTCCCTTAGTTTCAGGACATCATGCCCCCTAACCACAAAATGCAAGGGTGGGAAACAGGTTGGTTCATCCAAAACTGTGGATCTCCCTCTGCCTCCAGAGTGGGGATTGGCACCAAGTAGCTATTATGTTCCTTTCCTCCACATCATTGGAATACCTTGATCATGTGCTCAAGACTTCAAGTGATTACAAATCACTTGAGTAATAATACTTGTAGGGGATAATAGACTGTTATATGGTCTTGTATGTTACATATGATTATTGTAGATATGTGTCATGTGTAGTGTGAAAGAATGATGCCACTTATAGTTGTGGCATGTACTGTATGATAGTATGTGAAGGAAGTATATTTCCGGGCTTGAAAAAGCAGATAAATACTCTAGTATTTTGTCAACTTATGTTACCTTGTTATATAGTATGATATTTTGCTAATCATAGAACTATTTTGAATTTTTTCTCCCACTCTCTTATTCCCTTCTCTTACACAAATGTATCAACAGCAAGCAGGAAGAAAAGAGTTAGTTGTACAATGAATGAGAGTATGAGACACATAATCATTTGATGATATACAGAGGCGCATGACACTTAAGCATTAACTATGAACAGTGGGTGGTTAGCATTTTCTTATATTTAATTTAAGGGTATGTTCAGATAAATTTTTTCTCTTGTCTGTTGAGATTTAATGTATTTCTTATTTACAGCCTGTGGTCGCTACGCCACTATAGCAGTGCTATAATGCTCTATTTATGACCCTAGTTTGAATCATTATTGATTGTTTTACTGATATTTCAGTGATTAGCTAACCATTTCTAAGAAGATTTCCTCATATATTACTGAACTGAAAGTACTTATCTAATTATCTTGAAAGAAGCAAAATATTTTAAAATACACATTTCATTATATTATTATGTAGTTATTTGATCATAATTATGATGATGGGCTTGCATATGTGTGTTGTTATAATAGTTTAATGTTGTCCAGTATTATTATCTAGTTGGTTAGGTACTGCTTCTTAATCATATTATTATGTATTATTTTTTTACTAATTTAGATGTTTTTCTCTATATTTGTATGCTTGGTTCATTTCTTTATTTGTTGATGTTAGGTATGCAGACTTATGCTTGTCCATTACCTAAGAGCTTTGCTAGCCTACTCCCCTTCAAACAAGCCCTCCATTCATCAAAGGTATGCTTAATTTAATTGCCTTTGAGATATGAATGGCATTGAATTAATCTATTGTTGTAATCGGTATATTCCCTTTTCAAATTTCATGGCTGATAGGTGAATGAATCTGTTGTTTGTGAAACGGATTTATGAATTTTAATACAAAAGAAAAATGTGTCACTGGTTGTTTAGTGGTTTGGATAACATATACTGTGTCTTCCTGGGTGGCCTGCACAACCTTAGCATGCTCAACAAGCAGTATGGGGTATCAAAGGGAACAAATGTGGCCATGTTTATCACCGAAGCATATCGAACTCTTCGTGACAGGGTTCCATACCCTGCTGATGAAGTCCTCAAAGAACTTGAAGGCAGTTTTGGATTTGTGATCTATGACAACAAGGATGGAACAATTTTTGTTGCATCTGTAAGTCTCTTTCTTGATCTATCATGTTACTTCACAATTCACATTCTTTTTAATAAGTGTTAGAGAACTGCACCTTTGATCGGAAGGTTTTCTTGATCTATAGTATACTTGGTCCTGACAAACTTAATCTTTTGACAGAAGCATTTTAAAGCTATTTATGTGTGAACACTTGCGTGGATTTATGGCATTGTTTCATAATTCTCTTCTTTACTATTGAAATAAACGAAATAGCAATATGGTTTTGCCTAAAACCTATCACTTATGATATCAAATTTGCCTAGGTTCAGGTGGATGAATCATATGTACATGCTATTCAAGATGGAGTAATGGAAGTTGAGCATTTGCTTGCAGAACCTAGAAATGATTATGCTTCCCTGGATGATATATTACACTTTAATGAGGATCTGAATCTGGTTTAAAATAAAGTAGTGGTATTTCTCAAATGAAGTAAAGTTGTTCTTTCTGATTCTATTGCGTGAAATCCATATATTAGGAAATAACATTTTACTTTGACCATTGGCAAAAAGCTATTATTTTGGGTTTGCATTTTGTCGCTGAAAAAACTGGAATAAATGAAGTAAAATGATGAGGTGAAAGAATGAAGATTGCAAGGAGAAGCAAGCTGTTTAAGAACTTGAATATTGTTAAATTGATATTGCATTTTCAAAGATATTAAATCAAACTTTTTTATATTTGAGATATTTTCTTGGATTAGATAAATTTTAATGGTTGATAAAGCTGTATTGTTATTTTATTATATGAGTTTTTTTTATATGAGAAATATTAATGAGTTTTCTTTTGGCGGAAAAAAAGCAAAAACACAATTTGTGACTGTTTTTAAACTGTCAGAAATAGAAAACATGAAAAAATAAAAAAATAAAAGTGAAAATAAATTTTGTGAAAGCTTTTAGTCGTCACAATATTTTATGACAGTTTTTTTTACTTTTCATGACTGTTAAAAAAAGTAAAAAAAAAATACTGTTTTGGGCTAATACTAAATTTTGTAAGAGCTTTTAATCGGCACAAATATATCATTTTTTTTAAGTGAGTATTGGCCCAAGAGGGACACCCATTATCATATGAGGGTGGGAAGCTCAACAAGACAGAAAGGCGAGATCCTAATCCTTGAGAGAGATAACAACCATGGTGTATTGCCTGTGATTATCATAAGTGATTTTTAACATATCAGAACATTCTTTTTCTTATTAAAAGGAAATATTTTTTCCATTTTTGTTATAGTTATTGCAGTTGCTAAAGTAGGTTATTGTTTCCTCAATTTATCATAATAGAAAATCAACCTGTATCAATCAATCAAATATCCAAAAAATTAAAGAAATTCTGGGATTTTTCTTGTGAATCAAGGTAGCATGTCATAATGCCACATATGTAAGATTGCCAATTCAGTTGGAACTAATTAAAAGACTTATGAAGCGTTAAACTCCTACATTGTTTTGACGATAATAAAAGATATTAAATTTATGAATCACTAACAATGTGTTACATATATCGTTTTATGTGTATATATAAAATCTTTTAAGACGATTTTACATAAAATGCTTTGAAAAAGAACTAAGTTTATAAAGATAATGAATGTGTCTAAGACTTTGTATGTTATCTAACATACATGGCAAAATATAGTATTTCTTACAAGTTTTTAATTATCAAATTCAATTTTAAACACATTTAAAATTTTGAAATACTGAGAAGATATTTGTTTTACGAAATCTTAATGAAATCTCAAAAATATGAAGACGAGAATATACATTCCTATATTTGTTACAAATTTTTAAAAAGTATTTACGAGTATTTTTTATTCCTAGGAATGCCATAAGTTCTATTTTTACCATGTTTTCTTATATTTATATTCCTATTAGAAGGGATGGAAACATGATATCCCCATGAAAATGTGAAATTTATTATCTAATACACATGTAATTCCCTATATGTTCTAGGTGGACATCAATTTATTAGGGTCTAAGTGTTTGGTAAAGAGAGATGAAATGAAATGAAAGTGTGGGAAATGAAAAGAGATGAAAAAGAATAAAAAGTAAAATTATTTGGTTAAGATGAAAAAGAGTGTAAAAAATATGAATTTTTTTGAATTAAAGTAGTAGGTAATTAATAAAAAGAAAAAGTTAAAAAAAATTGAAATGGAGCAAATGACAATTTTACTTCCATCTAATAAAAAAAGGTTCCTAGGAGACAAAGTTAGTCAATTATACAAATTACATAATCAATTGTACAATTTCGTCTAATCACATAATCAACTATGTTATAAGCATAATTGGTTATGTTGCAAATCTGACATCAACTGTATCCAATATTTTCACAATTCAATGGATAATCAATTATGTGGTTAATCTGACATGGTGTTATTCCAATCCAGTGTCATACCTAATCGACTATGTTATAAGCATGATTGATTATATTGATAACCCGATACTAACTCTATGAAATTCAAAAGTTTTAATGGGTTACAAAGCTAATTGTGTGAATAGAATAATTGATTATGTAGAGACCAAAGATCATAAGTTCTTCAAGACAATTTTGAAAGAACGGGTCTTTTTCTAACTAGCTGGCCCATATTTACTCCAATTCATCTCATTTTTGGATGAAAATTAACCCAATGGAGCCCATATGTTTTAAAAAAACTTGTAGCCCAAAATCACCCACAACAAACACCCATCCCATCACTTTCAACCCAAAATCAGATAAATTCAATTGCAGCCCAAAATCACTCCATTAAACTAAACACAGGCTAAAGCTTTTCAGGTAGAAGGTATTATAGTTGGTCCTTATTTGACCTTAGTCAATCATTATTATTATAGTAAGTCCTAATTACGTCTCGATTAACCATTAATGTTATAGTTTGGTCTAATTTGGCCTTGAACAATAGTGGGTGTTAAACTGAGGTCATCTTCAACTTTGGTCAACCATCAATGCTATATTTTAAATTTTAGACAATCATTAATATTACACTTGAATTTTATTAGACTTTTCCCAATTATTAATATTATACTTAGGATTTTACTAACCCTTGGTCAGTTATTAGTGTTAAATTGTGAGTCTTATAGTGTTAGTTATGTTGTCACACTGGTTCACCTAAAACCACCAAATTTAAGTAATGGCTAATGTCCTTTGTGCCTCCTTTTTGAATCACTAGAAAAATTTAAATACGGAGTAACTAAAATGAATTAATAATTTTGACCATACAAAATAATTAGCACATTTTCAAGATGTTAAAAAGTGAAACATTTAATAAGGATTTGCATTGCAATAGGCCTACGATATTACTGATCTTTTTTTTTTTTCTTTAAACGTTAGGCTTTGTTGTGTCTTTTTGTTTTCTTTATTATGGTAAAAGTCAGTACTCTTAGTCCTTGTCAATACCATAAATTTGTCTAGTGTTGACGTGTTATGTGGATTTCTCACTCACATTTAAGTACTGATGCATATTGATCATTCAACAAAAACGGTCAGTTTAGGAAAAAAGTATTTTCTTGGTGAGGTGAAAAAATTATTTAAAATAAGTTAATGATCAAAAGTATTTTCGTACTCTTAAAATAATAAGAGACTATTTTTGCATTGACCATAAGAATAGAAAACAAAAGTCATAGAAATAATATATTTTTAGTTTAAATCACGCCTATTTTTTAGGGAAAATAATTTTATTTGAGTTTTGTAGGATTATTATAAGTTATCAATTCTTCTTTTGAATATTTATTAGAACTGTAAATTTAGAATTTAAATTTAAAATTATTGATTAAGCTATATCAACCGATCGATTTTAATTGATTCAGGTGTTTGATAGCCTATAAAAAAATATATGGAGCTGCGACAAATTATTGAAGTTTAAATTTAGATTTTGTTGTGTCTATGTTGTTTTCTTTCTAAAGTCAGCTCTCGTGTCATTGTCATTACCAGAAATTTGTTAAGTACTGACATGTTATGTTATCAGAAATTTGTTAAGTACTGACATGTTATGTGGATTTTTGACTCAGTTTAAGTAAAACATTTATCGTTCAACAAAAACGGTGATTTTAAAATAAGGATATTTATAATAATGGTAAGGGTCAGAAGAATTTACTCTAAAATAATAAGAGGCAACTTTTTTTTATTGATAATAGCATGAATCATATTCAAGTCATAAAGAAAAATATATGGAGCTGCTGAAAAGGACAAATATGATAATGCAACTTATTAGCTAGGCAGCCTAATAGCTTGCTACGTTTTATTAAAACTTTGAAGTTTGAACTGCTGAATGCTACCCTAGAATTTCTATTTGCGTCCCTCAGGCAGAAGAGAAGGTATGCTCTGTTCATACATGAAGAAATTAAGAGGGTCGACCTTAGTTTTCACATGTGCCAATCTATTAAAGTTGTTCTTGAAATACTTAGAACCCCAAATGCTGGCTTGCTTATAACTTGTGTAGCCGTTGTTATTATTTACCCCAATGTCAAGGTCTCTATAATTGACATATGCAGCCCTAGGAGACTTTGAAACAAAAGGCTCCATATAACTGTAAAGTCTCCTAACCCAACTTATGTGCTTTTGTGCTATCTCATCCCCTTCTTCTAGCCAATGCACCGTGTACTGAACCAAGTACAAGTTTCCAGATCTGTGGGGGAATGGAATTTCAGACTCTGGAATCGTATCCATTATTGCTCCAAAAGGAAAGAGCACCAACATTGCACCTTGTGCACCAACTTCATAAAGCATTTGCCACAACCCTTCTAAGCCAGCTTCAGGAATAGGGTTCCTCACAAAATCAGATTTTGCCTTGAATGAATCCGTTGTAGTTTGGCTTCTGTTCAACAAAGCTTCACGGCTTTGATACCCCACAAAATAAAGGACTGAGTCAATCCATGTCATCTCAGCACAGTCTTCTCTCTTCAAACCTAGTTCTGGAAAATTCTCTTGCATCAAGTGCATTAGCTTATCCAAACCTCCAAGATACAAGGTTTGGAATAAAGCTTCTATTGTGAACTCCCCTATTTTACTTGAATTCACCCTGTGCACTAAGATATTGATGGCTATGTCCCCATTAAGTTTACTTGCCACAAGTTGCCACTTATGAATAAGCTTGGTTGCGTTTTGTTCCAATGTTCTTGCAACTCTGAACACTGTCACAGTTGGTGGAACTGGAACTAGTTTTACCTTCCATGCCACGATGACGCCAAAGCTTGCACCTCCACCCCCTCTAATAGCCCAAAACAAATCTTCACTCATGGCTTCTCTATCAAGAAGCCTACCTTTCACATCAACTATGTAAGCATCGACTATATTATCGGCCGCGAGGCCGTGTTTACGCAGCAAGAATCCATAGCCGCCACCACCAAATTGCCCTCCAACTCCTGCAGTGGTGAAGACACCCGCTGGAAACCCTAGAGTTTTGGTTTTCTCACTAATACTATAGTAAAGTTCACCAACAGTGGCCCCGGATTGAACCCATGCAACCCTTTTGTTTACATCTACATCAATCCCTCTATAGTTTATGAGGTCAATGACTACAAATGGAGCTTCAGCAACATAGGAGAGACCCTCAAAGTCATGGCCACCACTTCTTGTTCGAATTTGCAAGCCATGGCGTTGGGAACAGATTATTGTAGCTTGAATGTGGGAAACTTGCGTAGGTGTGACAATGACAAGGGGTTTTGGAGTTGTGTTGGATGAGAATCTGAGGTTTTGAATGGAAAAGTGAAGTATGGATGAGTAGGAGGAGTTGGTTTTGGTGTACACAACCTTAGAGATTGAAGTGGAGTTGTGGGAATAACTGTAAAGACATTGAATGAAGTTTTCATAATTAGTGTCAACTGCTGAAGATGTAAATGAAAATACAAGAGCAATTACAAGAACAGGAAATAATGAGCTTAGAGGCATCATTTTTGTTGATGGTGTGGTACTGGTAGTGCATATTGGAGGATTCATTGGTTTCTTATTTATAGTAGATAAGAATGTGAACTATAGATTAATTAACGTGTGTTTAAATTAGCTATGCTGGAAGTATCTGTGTATCTGAGACTGAGGGTGAGAATAATCTGATTACATCCAATGCACGCCCCCGGCCTTGACCCTTGAATTTAAAACAAAAAATAATAATTTATTGTATTCAACATATTTTTACAATATTTTTTTACAGTAAATATAATTTTTATTCCTGTAATTTTAAAATACACTACTTTTGATTAATTAATAAGATAGCATTTAATTACACTTGTGTATAAAACACAATCTAATCCACATTAAGAACTAAAAAATGATACATTTTTAAATTAGAAGAATTAAAACCGTATTATTTTTTTTAAGAAACTAAAACTAAATTTCAAAATATTTAAATTTTAGAGACATTAAAAACATTTTTATCTTAATTTTTATATTATAGTCTCTCTCTTTTCGTTACACCACTGATTTTATATACTACACTCCTGTTTCTTCTTTGGCTATCTTTCTCATAATTATATATATTTTTATACAATTTTGATGTACAGAAATATTAGTTAGTCCACAGTCAAATGTAGAAAACGTTGCCTACACTCGTTATGTAGGTACAACGTACTTGTCAACTTTATTAAAATAACATTTTTTACATTGAAAAAAAAAACGACTAGTCATATTAATTGACTTCAATAGAAGTTAAGTGATGGCTTTTGATCGTAATAGTATTAAAAAAATACTAAGTTTGTTTTTATAAGAAAACAAGTTACAATATAAAATATATTATCAGTTGTGTCTTATAATTAAAAGGAATGCAAGTAATACTATTTTCGGACCCAATTACGAAAGTGAGGTGATTTTAGATTTTTATCTTATTAGTAGGCACCAACTTAAGTGATGTTTCATGGTTATTTTTGTCTTATATGGAGAAGAAAACTCAAATGGTGTATCTTGTATAGATGGAGGTGTCAACTTGGATTTAATTGGTGGTTTATTTCATTACACTAAAAACATTCAAAATATAATATAATGTAGATCTTACTCCTTGGATTTTACTGCTCTTTTTTGACCTCACGTGTCACATTAACTTTTAACAACTCAACAAAATTTTAAAATCAAATTCATCATTGATTAGATGTGCAAACAAGTAGATGATCTTAAACTTTATAAAAAGAAAATAATACACCAATTTGTGCACTTAGTAATTGGGAGAGATATTTGTATACAAATTTACTTTTACATATAAAAAAACTGTTTTCAAATTTAAATTTATGATCAACAAATTATAAAAGCATAACTTTACAGTTTTGTCAACAGCTAATTTATATTAATTAGAACCCATCAAATTATGATATAAAAAAATAACAATTATATTAAGGCAAGGTAAAAATACTTACTTTTTAATTTTTAATTATTTATTTTATTTAATATTTTTTATATAATTATCATTCTACATATATAATTAATTTATTTACATTAAAATATAATGAAAACTTACATAATAAACATTATCAAATTAAGGATTTGATAACATTGTGTAAGATCATAAAAAAAAAGGAAAGACAAAAATTAAAGAAAAAATATAAGTTCTAAAACCTAAGATGTATTAGTATAATGCTTAATTTTATATCAAGGCATGGTAAAAAAATATATCATATTCCTTAATATTTAATCATTTATTTGATTTAATATTTATTTATTTTTTAATTATCACCCTACATACATCATTAATTCCCTCACATCAAAACATAATAAAACATTATCAAATTAAGAAATTGATAACACTGTATAAGATCATAGGAAGATCAAACTAAATAAAAAAAAAGACAAATTAAAGAAAAATATGTTCTAAAATCTAGAATGTATTACTATAATAGATCGGATAATCAGGTTAGTTTGAGTTATAAAAAAAAACGAATAAATTGTAATTAGTTTAATTTAAATTTAAAATGAAACGAACCAATTAATGCAACCAATTCAAACTAATTTATTAAGTTCCGTAGAGTCTAATTAGATACCTTACGTAAAACTAATCAGTTTCGTAGAGTTTAATTATATACATCACATACAACTCTCCCATACTAGTACCCCATAATCCCCCTACATAGTACGGCAAAATAAAAAAGGACAATCCAACAGTGATAATTGCAATACCAAGCGAGGAAGATCCCAATACAACAAACGTGCCTGTAGCGAATGCCACAATCATTGTTGCTAAGGCGATCAAAGTGAATATGAGAGCTGCTTTAGAGAAATAATAATCCTTCCATTTGGTTTTAGTCAGTGGCGTGAAAAGATGTATAAGAGCTGCAGTAGATGCCATGACCATTGCTATAGTGTTTGATACAGTGGCAGAGCCAGAATTTTTTTTGAGGGGGGACGAACATAACATAAAAAAAATTATATCATAAATAAAAGTATTTGAAAACAATATAAATCTAATATATAAAAATATGCAAACCGCAAACCACAAAAAGACAAATTGTAAGCAGGGTGAGTTGATGAACAAACTGACAAAGTTTAGTGAGTCTTAATAAAATAATTCATAATTTAAAATCAAACTCAAAGTAATAATATGGAAATAAAAGATAAAGAAGACACAATTAGTTTTAGCATGGAAAACCCAATTGGATAAAAAATCATAACGTCCAAATTGGATAATCAATCCAATGGACAACTCCACTATGATAATAAATAAGTACCTTTAAATTTTGATGGAGAGTTAAGAATCAGACTTGTCAAACGCTTCTGTATGATCTCATAACAATTTTTTCAATGATGCAAACATAAACTCTCTAAAGCTCTAATATTATTTGGAATGGAATGCATACTATCAATACAAAAATATGTTTCTATTTATATTAATTTAAGCATACGATTTTAACCAATTTTTGAAATGCAATCCTAAAAATATTTTATCATATTATGCAATGCGATCTTAAATATATTTTATATTATACAATACAATCTTAAAAATATTTTATATTATGCAATACAATCTTAAAAATATTCTATCATATTTTTGAATACAATATTAAAAAATATTCTATATTATATTTGAATGCAATCTTAAAAAATATTTTATCTTATTATGTAATGTAATATTAAAGATTTCTATTATATTATGTAATGCAATCTCAAAAATATTTTATTCTATTTTTTAATGTAATATTAAAAAATATTATATCATTATATTATGCAATGCAATATTTTATTATTGTCAAATTATTTTTTTAATTTTTAATTTTTAATATACATATATATAATAAAATTTATATTAATAAAATTTTAGGGGGCTAAAAGAGGCTCTTTGTCCCAAAATTGGGCTACCTTTATGGTCACCATCTTGAAAGGTACCTCCTGGTAGGGTTATCCCAGCTGCAAAACTTACCGTTGCGATGAGTGTGGCCACTAATAGATGAGTCTGCTTTGCTTCCGTAGTGAACACTAGCCCCTGACTCTTTTCTTGCCCATTCTTTGATTCTTGATCCAGTCGCTGACTTCGTTTTGCTCCAGCCCTTTCTAATAGTGCAATTTGTTCCTGCATTTAGGTCAAATTGTAGTTAACTGAAATATCTAAAAAGTCTAATACGGTTATAGTTTTAAGGAAGGTTAATGTC
The DNA here is from genome assembly GCA_013407115.1 of Glycine latifolia. Lineage (NCBI taxonomy): Eukaryota > Viridiplantae > Streptophyta > Magnoliopsida > Fabales > Fabaceae > Glycine > Glycine latifolia. The sequence continues at coordinate 28,182,880 of CM023945.1, forward strand.
CTATGTTGTCAAACTCGGATGAGGAATGGAAAAATAACACGGCTTATAAGAGTATTCATAAATATATAAAAAAAATTATATATACAGACATACATATACATAAAAATAATATAAACAAGAAATAAAGAGAATAACTCAAAATAAAGTAAAAAGTCATAACTCATAACATATCATAAGTCATAATATAGAAGTTATTCAAAATAAATTTAGAAGTCAGTGGCAAAAACACACAGATTTGTACTCAATGTCAAAAACAGAGACAACACGAAGAGAAGGACCATCGTTGATGGCAACGAAGTGGGCCGACGACAAAGGTGACGACCGGTGGCAGAGTGGACGACAACGGAGAAGACAATCAATGGCAGAGTGGGCCGACAAACAACCAGTGGGAGCAAATGAAATTTGCTGAGAGGAGTCTTGGAGGATCAATTTTGCATCTGGAATCCTAGAATACGGTCTTCAATATCATTTTCCAATTGGGTCAGGAAATCCAACACAAAAGCCCAACGAATTGGATTTTATTTTCTCGCGTTCAAACTAGGGCGAAAAGGCTTTGCACCCACCATCAGGAACGGAATGGTTGACGTGCCACCGTTCTCGCGAGAAAACTCGCATTCCATGACCGCTCCTCATCATCTTCGATCTTTCACCCATGTTGTAACTCCAAAGATCGTAACTCATACTAACCAGCGAGTAATCTCTCGTTTTTTACAACATTGCTAATGTCTCCTATTGCTTGCAAACTCAAGAAGGATATATATGTATAATTCTTGAATTTTACTTCACGTGAAAATCAATAGAATGACACTAGCTTCATTCTAAAATTCGACCAACTCTTGATATTCAAAATAAATTTGGGAGGTGATGAAGGGGTGTGTTTCCGTCAACATCTTTCTCATTGAAAAGGTTGCTTAATGATAGGTTGCGCGTGATTCTAGATACTTGAAACGGTCTCTCCCCTTTCACAGCATAATGAAGTGCATTCCAACCTTTGTTATCCACTATCTCCGAACAATCTGGATAGTATTTTATTATCATTTTCATAATATGGTAATGAACACCATAAGCAGCGATGTGAAGAGCCGTCCTGCCCTTATTATCTTGCATGTATGCAGTGTTCTCATCTTGTTCAAGCAGCAACTTTGTCAAATCTCTGTCCCCCATTTCCACCGCATAATGAAGAGGAATCCAACCTTTCTTGTCCGCTTGTTTGACCGCCACTCTCACATGTTCATTCTTCAGAAGATCCCTTGTCATTTCTGTTTGAAGAAATCCTTATCATATCCTCTTCATCATCAATATTACATTCTTTTATTATCATTCATAACTATAGGTGCCAAAATAAATGACTATAATACTCATTCTTAATGTACGTATTTAAAGGCAAATGCTAATGTCTTGATTAAAGAAGTAAAAGAAAAAATATTTTATTGAAATAAGCAAAAATGCATTTTCTTATAATTTTTAGGATCTTGCTAATTATTACCTTTAGGATATTAATTGAAAAAAGAAAAAATATTTATTGTGCAAGAGCATAAAAATGATTATAAATAACATAATTTTTCGTTTTCAGTAAAAATATTTTAATTTTAATTTTTTTAAGTAATAACCTTAGGATACGGATTAGTGTTTGTCTAGTTTTTAGGCTCTCGCATGATTTTAATAAAAAATTCCTTCTTCTAATATTTAAATTATATAGCTCATGTCTATTACTGTTTTTATTGATCAAAATGGAGTATTTTTCTTCCTAAAATTAAGAAACTAGTATATTAAAAAAAACTGTATGGATTTCTCTTTATTTTACTTTTACAATTTTTGACAGTTAAAAAATTCTAAAAAAAACTTCTAGCAGCATAAAATTGCCGAAAAATAATTGTATACTCTTAAAAGAAATATATGATTTGAAAGAAGAAGATGAACATATATTATATATAGCTTGTTAATTACATTTTATTTGTTGTCTACTATAAATTAACATTTAAAAAAATCATGCCATTAAAATTTGAACAAAAGTCCTTATAATTCTAGAGAAAAAACAAATGATAACTAAAATATAGGCTTCATATGAGAAACTATTATCAACAACATAAAATATAAGTAAATAAATGAATAACTACAAAGCATATGAACGTATATTATATATAGCTTGGTTTGGTACACCAACCTATATCTTGGTTAATCACAGCAGCATGCAATGCTGTTCGATTTTTGGGGCCATCATATGCCGGTGATTCTATTTTGTGTAATATCTCACGCACCACTTGCTGATATTGTCTTTCTGATGCCAGATAAAGCGGAGTCTTATTGGCATTATTTGCATGATAGGAGTAATCAGGATCCATTTCTAACAAGGTCTTCACTACTTCTATGTGATGATAGCGCACAGCCTCATGCAATGCAGTGTCCTTCTCATCATTTGTGGCCCTGATAAACTTTTGTTCTGCTCCAATTCCATTCTCAATATCTGCAGGTGGAAAAGCTTTGACACGTTGAACCAATAATTTAGCGATATTGGAGTGTCCATACCTTGCAGCGATATGAAGGAGTGTGTCTCCTTTGGCGTTAGGGAGTAGAACTAGACCTCTACACTTCCCGAGAATCTGCTTCACAAATTGTTCTGAAATAGGTGTTTCAGGTGTTTGGAATACTGCTTCAGGTGTTGGGAATATTAGACCAAGATACATTCTCAGAATATTTTTATGAAACGCTTGTGCAACATTTGGGGTTGTTTCACTTGTGGTAGAAGTCAAGTGTATATGAAGGACGGTGTTTTTATTTGGGGTCAGCAGAGTCTCCAAATTCTCGATATTGATGGATTTTTGGAAGTTGCCTTTCACCGCAGCAAAGTATAATTCACGATCAATGTGAAGCTTGATATTCTTGTTACCACCACCAGTGTGGGGCAGTGATGGTGGTGGTGATAGTAAAGATACTGCAGGAATATATTTACCCAAATCAAGGGCTTCTTCGTGGTTTGCTGCTTCTATTCTGCTACCCATTTTCAGGCCTTTAAGTTAACCCACATATACCTTCGTTCAAGTTTTTCACTATGTATTTATGAAGTTTATCACCTTGTGTCACTTTATAAAAGTTCTTTTTTTCCCATTTAAATAGTATTTCTCAGCGACTTGAGAAAAATTTAACATTTTCAAAGTCGTACGAGCCCCCGATCTTATTTTCAAATATATTCTGCAGGAATATATTTTCAAAGTCAATTTAAAATAGTAACAAATATTACTGCCAATGTGTAACCAAAAATATATTCTTGCCATTGGCGTTCATTACCTACTCCTTTGAATATGGCTTGTATGACCACACGGATTATATTTTTCTTTTTTGGGACGGATAATAAAATAAATTCTCAACAACTTAAAATGTATTTTTCATTAATTAATTATAAGCCGTTCAAGTTCAGTTCAATAAGAACAATATAAATGCCATAATGCCACGTTTGACCAAAATTATACCCAAAATGCCACACCTGCTAATGTAATTCCCAAACTGCCACGTCATCCATTTTGCAGGACCCTAAGGCGAATTAGCCAAGCTGAGTTGGCAGCTTCGTAGTGGCCAGCTAATTCGTTGGGCCTATAAGCGGTTTCCATGCTGCCCAATCAAAAATCAGGGCAGCCACACGTAAGTCGCAGTCTGGTACAGCGAAATTGCCACGTGGACAGGTACATAATTTGCAGCCTGGTACAGCGAAATTCATGACATGGCAGGTCCCATTTTACAACATGATACAGCGAATATTTTGCAACATAATATGATTTAATATTTTGTAAATATTTTAAATTATTTTATTAAGTATTTTATTAATATATGTTATAATTACTTTGAATTACATTTAATATTTTAATTAATTTTGTAAAATTTTGTAGTAATGTTAAAATCTAAATTTTTAGAGATTTATTGTTAGATGAAAATATTTTGATAACATATAATTAACAAAATCTAAATATTTTGTTAATAATTTTAATTTGTAAAATATGAAATAACATATAATTATTTTGATTTTGTTAATTAAATATGTTGATTTTGTTAATGAATTTTTACAAATATAATTATTTCTAATTTTTTTAACACAATCTTCATAATTATTTGGGCTTCATTTAAAAAGAAAAGATGGGTGTGTACTTAGTAAAAGGGAGGTGTAATTAGCAAATTCAAATTTTTTAAGTGAAACTTATCAAAAATCGGAGGTGCAAAAAGCAAAAAGGATACGACTTTAAAGTCGTAAGTATAAATACGACTTTAAAGTCGTAGGTATATACACGACTTTAAAGTCGTATCTCTTGCTTTTTGCACCTCCGAATTCTGATAAGTTCTATGTAAAAAAAATCGAAGTTGCTAATTACACCTCACTTTTACTAAGTACACTCCCATCTTTTCTTTGGAATATTAAATTTGAAATGCTAATATTTTTAAAATGAAGCCCAAATAATTATGAAGATTGTGTTAACAAAATTAGAAATAATTATATTTGTAAAAATTCATTAACAAAATCAACATATTTAATTAACAAAATCACGTGTCGATCAATTACTGATTACTTAATTATTAATTTGGGTCCTCACTAAGTTTACGTTTGTTAATTTCAACCGTTGATAATATTCTAATTTATTTTTTTATTAAGGCAAAGGTTAATAAATAACTTTGGATTATTGATTAAGGAACTAATTTTTTATATTAAAATATGTAAAATTATACTGCCTGTTTATGAAAGAGAAATGATAATTTTCATTTATGCTTTTATAAATTAAAAAAAAATTATTTATCTGTAATATGCAGGGTGCTGCCACGTGGAACCGAAGCCGCCCAGCCCGCCAGCGAACAACAATCCACGCTGTCCTGCCCAGCGAATTCTCCATGTCAGCTGCCCGCCCAGCCCACCCAATCAAATGGTGCCACGTTGCAAGCAAAATTCGCCATATATGCCTGCGAATTATGGCACGTGGCATTTCGAAAATTTAGTTGGCAGGTGTGGCATTTAGGAAATAAATTCGGTCAAATGTGACAGTTTGGAATTTGTCCCAGAGCTTGAAAGCATGTCTTGGAATCTGATGTGTTTGAAGAGGATTAATTTCATCGAGATGATTAAAGATACGTCCATGGGTGAGTTGATTTTTCGAGTGGACGTGATGGGATGACTAACATATAGTCTTGTCATTGCATCAAATTTTGACATAGTTTTAGTTGTCACTATGCCTTTTCCGACATCACGTCACTTTCCAACAAGTAGTTTTTTGGACCCAACCGTTGGATCAAAATGCTTTTCTAGAAGATATATTATGGTTCTGCCACGTGGCGTGGTATGTATGACCCAATGGGTTATGCTGTTTCAAATGGGTAACAACCTTACTAACAACATTTCGATTGGGTGAAAAAGCGTTAATGGCTGATTGCATTTCGTTTTAGGCGCCTCATAGTGGTAGAGTTGTGACTTTCAACGTCACTCTTGGTTTGAAACATTATTGAGCTTCTAAATTAGTGTTATTATACCCAACTAGTTAGATCGGAAGCTGGGCCCGTGGCTTGATCAGTTCATTTAATTTATTCGATCGTTTATGTATTCAACCCAGTGCATCATCAAACCGATACTAAATCCGGTTAAACCATTCGAACCAGAACGCAAATGAATCAGTTTGACTTCTGCGATCACGCAGGTTGATGCAGCTGTTGAGCTTCTCGCACACAAGTTAAGAGTTACTTGGTTTTATTATTGTTATGAAAAATGATGCAAAAAAGACAACACTCCAAATTTGATCCTTAACCATAAACTCCTCATCAACAAATTTTACCACCAAGCAATTACCATTCACTAGTATGTATATAACACAAATTAATATATATATATATATATATATATAATTATATCACTTTCATTGATTCAAGCAATTCAACTAGTGAACTATTGGTTTGACCACTAACATATTAACCCAGTCTCTCAACGAGGTTACTTATTGATCAGTCCGATATTTTAACATTGTTCTGAATAGTCTCTTTGATGTTTATAAATACCAACCTCTTTTCTCATCTTTTGCCCATTCCAAACATTTTTTCTGTTCCCTTCGTTCAACGACCCTTGCGAGTAGCATTTTCTTCTGGTGTTCGCATTTTCTAGTGTTACTCAGTGTGATTTGCTATTTCGTCCTATCCTTCATTCATCATTCTCCTAATAGGTGTCATACTAAAAATAGTGGAATGAAAACAGTTATTAGTTCTGAAGCTGCATTACAGATGTAAAAAGTACTAGAGGATGATACCCTGGGTATTATCAATTTGGAATAGGTAGAAGAAGAAACTCAATGGGCTCATTATTAAATTGAAGCACACGTCTGAAGACAAGGAAAAAGGACAATCCAATAGTCATGACTATAATACCAACCGAGGAATATCCCAATACGGCATACGTGCCAGTAGCGAATGCGACAATCATTGTTGCTACTGCGATCGAAGTGAACGAGAAGGCTACTTCAGAGAGATAATAATCCTTCCATTTGGCTTTATTCAGTGGCGAGAAAAGATGTGTAAAAACTGCAGAAGTTGCCATCACCATTGCTACAATGTTTGATACAATGAATGCTTTGGAAGAGGCTCTTTGCCCCCAGAATTGGGGTACCTTTAAGTTCGCAATTAACTTGAAAGGTACCTCCTGGTAGGGTTATCCCAGCTGCAAAACTTACGGTTGCGATGAGTGTGGCCACTAATAGATGAGACTCCTATTAGACCCTGCATTTAAGTAAAATTATAATTTACAATCAATGCGCGATAAATTCTGGTTAATGCAACCAGATTTGTGTGGTGATGGTGACGGTGATGGTGGTGGTGACCGTGACGATCGTGGTGGTAAAAATATTGCTGAAATATCTTCATCCAAATCAGGGGCTTCTAACTGGTTTGCTGCTGCTTCTTCTATCTCCATGACGCGAACATATTTCAGACCTCTCTTATTTAACCCACATATACTTCTTTCAAAAATGTATGACCCATTTTATAAACTGTTTATCAACATGTGTCATGCACTTTCAAAAGTTATTCATTTAAATATTACTTCTCAACTAATTCAGAAAATTTTAAAATTATCAAACTGTTTAGGTCCTCGATCAATCCGCAGGGCGCGTAGCTCACTTAAATTAAAACAAATCCTAATTAAAAAATAAGAAAAATATAAAACAAAATTCATCCGAAATAGCCGATCCCGTGTTTTATACGAAAAGATTTTTGTATACTATAAAAAAAAGTTAGGCAGAAATAAGTCGTTCGTCGTTTTACACAAAAGAAATCGAGGAAAATTCATTCTCATTCCTAAACAAATAGCTGCTGATAATTTAGTCCTTAAAATATTTTTAAAGATAAAATAATCCTAGCGAATTTCTTGTGTTGGGCATGTTAGCCTTGTTGCTAGGGACTAATTGTCACTGGTAAACTTTCAAGGATTAATTCAGCAAAATGCATAATTAAGGGATGCAAAATGCATAATTTCTTCTGCTGGGGATGATAGTCTTATGACAACATGTCATGTGTGTACTCATGTTAATTCTAATGTGCAGACGAAAAAAAACATTAACTCTAATCATAAAAGGTTAACAACAGAATTAAATTGTCATACATTGTACATATTTTAAGATTAAATTAGTTCTTTTCATCTTTTAGGGATGAAATTATCAAAGAGAAAATAATTCTAGAACTAAATAGACCACTTATCCTTAATTTAAATTTAGAACAAACAAAAACAATTCATTCAACCAATGCAAAACCAATTTATTTAATTTGATTTAAGAGTCTAAGATCAATTTGCATCTTAAGTATTACGCTGTCTCTAAAATAATGCTTAAATAAAGAAATTGTATAAGAAATTATGTTACATAATACCTCAAGTATTGAAAATTTCTTAAAATTAATCCCTGTGTTAATAAAATATATCAATCTAGGATCAGAAGTAATAGATAAACAATATTTTAGAGATTACTTATATAATTTGATTAATTTAAAGACTATATAGGAGAAAGTGTAGTTCTAAACCACATGTTCTAAACTAATTGCATGTAACAGTCTTAAACCACTAAATAGTTTCTTGATACTTTACTAGCATCCGCCTCAAAGATGCTTAAACGTTAGGTTCTTATTTAAGATTTGTTCCTATTTAGAATTTGACATTGTATTAGGCTTGTACGGTGCAACAAACATGTTTTAATAATAAATAATATTTGTATAATACAAAAAATGCATTATGGAATTAAGAAAATAACTAATGTATAATCTTATGATCCATTTAAAATATATAATAAATAAATAAAATAAAAATGTTGAATTAGAGAGACTGAATACTTAAGAATCAAAAGATAAGCATAAATTATTTATAACTGTTAATAAGGATAATTATCTATTTTGTATACACCATCCTTCATATACACTTGACTTCTACAATAAGGATAATTATCTATTTTGTATACAAAATAATTATTCAAAAGATAAGTCATAGTCTAATAATTTAACATGATAATTATTACAATTATATCTAACTAAAAAACAGTTAAGATACAAGTTATGGAATGTTTGTTTATCAGTATAAATGAAACCTATCTAAGAAACCTAACGAGAAGTCGCGGGCCTAATGTCCCGAATACTACGAGTCCGGATACCAGTACCGCGCTCATAATAAAACTTAAACTAGTACCCCAAAATTCCATTACGCAGTATGCAAAAATAAAAAAGGACATTCCAATAGTGATAATTGCAATACCAAATGAGGAAGATCCCAATACGACATACGTGCCAGTAGCGAATGCGACAATCATTGTTACTAAGGCCGTCAAAGTGAATATGAGGGCTGCTTTTGAGAAATAATAATCCTTCCATCTAGTTTTAGTCAGTGGCGTGAAAAGATTTATAAAAGCTGCAGTAGATGCCAAAACCATTGCTATAGCGTTTGATGCCATGAATGCTTTGAAAGAGGTTTTATACCCCAAAAGAGGGGTACCTTTAAGTTCCCCATCTTGTATGGTACCTCCTGGTAGGGTTATCCCAGCTGCAAAACTTACGGTTGTGATGAGTGTGGCCACTAATAGATGTGTCTGCTTTGCTTCCTTCGGAAACACTAGCCCGTCTTGCCCACTCTTTGATTTTTGATCTAGTCGCAAACTTCGTTTGGCTCCAGCCATTTCTAATAACACAATTTGGCCCTGCATGCATTAGGTGAAATAATAGTTCATTAACTGAAGAACCTAATAAAAATCTAACACGGATACAGTTAGTTTCAGGAAGGCTAATATATATTGCTAACTCAAGAAGGATTTGTATAATTCTTCAACAATTTTATGCTTGCTGCATCAGGATTTATGCATGGTTGGTCTTGATATTAGTAAGACTTAATTATGTTTTAGGTTGAATGAGTAAATTTTAATTTTAATTTTTTTTACATTGATTTCTTAATAAAAAAATTATTTTTAGTCTTTGTTATTTTATTCTAATCCTTTCAAGTAATATATCTATTTTTATTAATTTAATCCTTATAAAAAAATCTTTTCTTATTAATTCATTCAAAAAATATTTGATAGGAATTTATAACAAATGATTTGCATAATTTAGGAATAAAAATGAAAAAAAAATATACATATTAAAATTATTAAAACAAAATAAAAAGGATAAAAATATTAGAGATTCAAACAATATTAATTCATAAATTTATTAGAACCTAAAACATATTTTTGTTAGTAAAAAAAATTTGAGGAATCACATGTGATTTTGTGAAAATCAATTGAATGAAACTTGTTTCACTCGAAAATTCGACCAAGTATTTGATTACTATATTTTAAACAAATTTGAGTGAAATTCTTAGTTTTTTAAAAAGAAAATCACAAATTGTATTTTAAAAAATGAAATAAAATTCTAGTAAAATCATATTTACCTCTCTTGTACGTTTATCCGATTCTGGATCTGGATCTTCGGTCTTAGCATAGGCAACATCAAGAACTGTTTGATTTTTCTTGTTGACTGCAAGTTTGTCGACTCTGGGGTGATCTACAAGTTTGTGACACGCAACGAGGTTGGAATTTGGGAGGTGATGAAGGGGTGTGTTTCCATCAACATCTTTCTCATTGAAAAGGTTGCTCAGGGACAGGTTTCTCATGATTCTACGTATGGTATTCTGTTTCCCACCATTCACAGCATAATGAAGAGCATTCCAACCTTTGTTATCCACTATCTCCGAACAATCTGGACAGTGTTTTATTATCATTTCCACAATACGCCAACTATCACTATCAGCAGCGATGTGAAGAGCGGTTCTTCCCTCGTTATCTTGCATGTATGCAGTGTTCTCATCTTCTTTAAGCAGCAACTTAGTCAAAACTACATTCCCTGTTTTCACAGCATAATGAAGAGGAACCCAACCTTTCTTGTCTGCAAGTTTGATCGCCACTCTCACATGTTCATTCTTTAGAAGATCTCTTGCCATGTCTGTTATTAGGTTAAATCATTATCATCCTCTTCCTCATCAATACATTCCTTTATTAAGAAAAAAATGGTTTCATATTTGGTAAATTAAGAAGGGAGAAGAGAGATAGTGAGTTCAAATCTCTCCTTTAACAAAAACTAACATTCTTGTGCAATGAGAATGGGATGGGATTTGTTTGGTTATTTCACTTTTGTAGAGATAAACTTTTGATTTTGTGTACTAGGGTCTATAAAGGGATCTTTATATGTTGGTTTGGTTTTAGGGGTTGCATGTATTGGTGTAGCTCGGGATTTTTGGTGTTTTTATTTCTATCTTTTGTAATGTGACTAAGACACCTCTTGTTCTTTTAGGTTCTATCGTTTGCAAGTGAAAAAAACAAAACAAAAATGAGCAGTAGTTAAATGAGGTAAAATTCACATTTTTACTGTCTATTTTAATTTAAAACTTTTATTTTAATTCACTTTCATTTTATTTCTTTTCAGTCACCCGAATGGATTCTTAGTTGCTTCTATTTTCATTAATATATTTTCAGTTTAACTTAGTAAAAGAGCATACATATATGATGTTACAGATTATATACCTCACGACGAGAAAAACATCATGACAAAAATATATAGGCTTCATATGAGAAACTAATGTAATCAACAACATAAAAATTATTAGAAAATAAACCAATGACAAAGCAGATGAACGTACGTAGCTAGGTTTGGTACCTATATCTTGGTTAATAACAGCAGCATGTAATGCTGTCTGATTACTGGGGCCATCATATGACGGTGATTTCACTTTCTTCAATATCTCATGCACCACTTGCAGATATTGTCTTTCTGACGCCAGATAAAGCGGAGTCTCTTTGGCATTATTTGCATAATAGGAGTAATCAGGATCCATTTCTAACAAGGTCTTCACCACTTCAATGTGATGATAGCGCACAGCCTCATGTAATGCAGTGTCCAACTCATCATTTGCGGCCCTGATAAACTTCTGTTCTGCTCCAATACCATTCTCAATGTCTGGTGATATTTTAGCTTTGACATGTTCAAGCAATAATTTAGCCATATTGGAGTGTCCATACCTTGCAGCGACATGAAGGAGTGTTTCTCCCTTGGCGTTAGGGAGTAGAACTAGACGTCCACACTTGACAAGAATCTGAGTCACAAATTGTGCTGAAACAGTTGTTTTTTTTGGTGTTTCTGAAACATCTTCGGTTGCTTCACCACTTTCACTTGTTGTAGAAGTCAAGTGTATATGAAGGATGGTGTTTTTGTTTGGGGTGAGCAGATTCTCCAAATTGTGGATATTGATGAACTCTTGAAAGTTGCCTTCCACCGCAGCAAAGTATAATGCACCATCAATGCGACAAGTGATATTCTTGTTACTGCCACCACCAATGTGGTGTAGTGATGGTGATGATGGTGGTGAAGATATTGCTGACATATATTCATCCAAATCAGTAGCTTCTGCCTGGTTTGCTACTGCTTCTATCTCCATAAGAATCCTGCTATCCAATTTTAGGTCTTTGAAGTTAGGACTTAGGAAAATGATCGATGGACACCCACAAGCAATTTAACACCTAAAGAAATAAAGAGATAGAAGAGCAAGTAGTGTAGGTATAGAAAAAACCTTTTAAACAATAAAAAATATATTGATATGATAGATAATGTGGTGATATGAATAAGGAGATAGAAAGAAAGTAAAAATATTGATGGAGCATTTAATATTTAAGAATGTTGAAATATGAGTGTTGATGAAATATTTATATATAATTACCTTGCTTTATGTTAAGGAAAAAAGTCTTTAAATATCTAAAACCAATTAACATCTTGAGAGAGATAGAGAATGAATAACGATGAAATATGATAAAAAGAAAGAAATAGAAAAATATTAACGGTATTGATAAAATGGTTGGTATTTAAAGATATTGAAATATAAGGACTTATAGGTTAACCCACCCACATGATACTTAATTCAAGATTTTCTCCATGCCTGTCCCTTTTTATAAACTGTTTCCTACCCCCCAACATATGTCTTCCACAAAGTTATTTTCTTGTTTCCGCATATATTATATATCAATCTCTTACGAAAAATTCAAAATTTTCCAAGTTGTTTGGATCCTCGATCGATCCGCATCCTCAATTGATCCGCAGAGTGCATAGCGCAGTTGTCTTAAAGCAAATATTAACTAAAAAAGTATCAAACGAAGTTCGGCTGAAATTAGTCGTTGTGTTTTATATGAAAATATATTTGTATATAAGACGTAGTTTCGCAGAAATAAGCTGCTCATGTATTTTATATATAAAAAATTGTAACAAATAATAGTACAGTATTAATTAAAAAAACCAAAATTCCACCAAAAATAAATTAAAAAACCAACAAACACATATAAATATATAATAGATTCGACGGAAATCACACTGTTTGTTACACGAAAAAAGAGGAGGAACAAAAAAAACATCGTACCAAATAGTATTTTTCACATTTTATTTAGTTGACCTGTTCTAAAATTTGACGACCTACTATATATTATTTTTGTCTGCTTTGGTGCTTCCTAGCTTTTGGTTTTCATATCCAACCGACTTCACCCTATCTTTGTAATTGCAATAGTGTTTTTGTATGTGTATTTTTTATCAGCGTAATAAAGCAGTGTCTATGGTTTTAGGATGCACATGTTTATCAAGCCATCTTGTTTCATTATATCTTTTGTTTGTCTACCTTTTTTATGTGTATACAATGGATTTTTAGTTCCTCTTAGATTACATTAATAATGAAATGGATACTTCTTGTGAGTTGTATATTGGTTAATATTTGTAGTACTTTACGTCCTTACCTAAAATAGATTATAGATGTGTATCTCAATATGCAGACCAATTTCAAACAGGTTCGTTAGAAGAATTGAACAGCTAAACCAAACTTGCAATAATTTCTGTAAAAAGTTTATCATACAGAAGCCATGATAGGTTAAATAGCAACAGAAGTATGTTACCTTTCGTCTGATGCTAGCTTGAAGAAAGGTTCTTCGGTTTGAAGTTGGAAGAAAACAGTTTTGGAGTCTCAGTCGATGGGGAAAATTGAACATTCTTTACTCTTCAGCTTCTTTTTGCTGGAGAGCAAGATGACAGAAGAAAAAGAACATAATAAGGAACTTGTCCATTTCTCAAATTTAAAATGACAATTCTATAGTAGCCAGAGTCAGGACATTCCTCATCTAAGCTTTCAGGCCACAACCCACCTGAGCATGAACTGAATGAGGCTCAAATTGGCTTCACTGGATGTTGGTAAATGAACAAAACCCGAAGAAGAGAAGGTAGGAAAAGGGAGACCAAAGTGATGGATGGGACAAGGGAAAAAAGGGTAAACAAATGGGTGAGGATCCAGAGACACAGAACTCTAGGCTCAAAGACAACTGAGAAACTAACAATGCTTGAAATACAAAATACAAAAATAGATATGAATAATGATATATTGACATTATATAATCTATTATATCTATTCTTTCTCTTTTCCTCTCAAGGTATTAAATAACATTGGAGTGTTCACTTGATTATTTAACATGTTGACACGGGTACACCCTGTAAAATGACAGGATTTGATGAAAGAAAAAAGGATAATAAAAGTGTTTGGATAGAAAAGAGAAGCCTCACTAGGAGGAGACTCCAGCTGAATGAAGAGAACAACATTTCCAATGAAGAGAACTTGATATGGTCGACGCCATTAGGTGGAAAACTTCTGATGCTTTGGATTTTTATTTTTATTTTCCTAAAGCAAGCTTCTCACAACGAAACAGTTAATGGGAGTTACCATACGCTGCATGATTGTCAGAAAAAATTAAAGTCTACGGATAATGGTTCACTAAAAAAAGTGCAAATCTACCACAGATCCAAACTCGAGCACTGCATAAGATCAGTAATATTAAAATATTTAACCTGCTTTAAAGAATTATGAGCATAGCTTTCCAATTTGAGAGCCGAGATTTTCACTACATTTGGTGCAGTGAATTTCATAACTGTAGAAGATCCATGCAATGCATTTTCTCAGGTTCTGTGACCTTCCATAACCATTAACATGACATTTATCTTGTAAAGCTTTTGACATAACATTTTTCCTTGGAAATACTTCACTGTAAACATACCTCCTAACAAAGAATTCTCCAGTTGAAAGCCGAAGATATGAAGTACATTTCGTTACCACAATACCCATATAATCCAATGAAAAGCTCTGCGCAATGTGACTGGACAAAGACTTTACCAGCAACAACTGTTGCATTTCAACACATTTTGTGTATTTTAAGAGACACGGAAAAAATCCATATGTAATAATAGAGTTTAAGCATATTCATATTCACAGGATATGCATGCAAAAAAATGTTCTTTAGTTTCCTACTTAATGACTGCATATTTCAAGACAAAAGTCAACTGAGCTACATGGAATAAACTAATTGAAAACCAGTACATACAGCAATAATCGAAAATACAGCCTCCATCAATCTCCATCCAAGGTTTAATGGTGTGACTTTATGCGAATATCCAGTTTCAGTTGAGGAGAGCCAAACAAACAAGACGGAATCAAAAGGAACGTACTTGATGGAGCATCAGCATATTGCCCTTGCACGATCTTGGTAAAAGATTGTAGTATCAGAGCGTTTCCTTGATGCCTAGCCAAGACTTCATACTGAAACTCTGCCATGGACTTGGGGCCAATGCAGCTAATGCGGACTATGTTCCCCAGATGCTCATGGTTATTGTGAACAACAAACAGATTACCATCATTTTTCTCTTGAAGAACAATTGTTCTCTGGTTAATACTTAAGAAGACAGTGAAAAATTTATCATATGCAAACCGTGTTCCAGAGCCTACATGTCTATGGCTAAAGTGGAGGAATAACTCCTTGGATGAGGCAACAAAATCACAACCAGTAAGAGGGCATGAACATGGTAGATAGATGCATTCCTTCTCATGGTTGTTTTTCCTGCTGTAACTAAATGTCTTTTTGCAGCCATAATTTGCATTCGGGCATGACATTTTAATACACTCCAAGACCTTCTCAATAGCCCGGCAACGGTTATAACCAATGGGCATTAAACACATGGGACACTTGTTACTGAGTCTCACACAGCAAGTAGAGCAAGCAATATGTCCATTCTCACACTGAATTGCCATTTAATCACAAATAAAGTTATCAAATTAGATTTTTCATTACATGGAACAACCAACAAAACAGATAGGAAATAAAAGAAAAACAAAACAAAGGGAATAAAATGGAGCTAGGAAAACCTAGGCTAAAGGAAAATAGCATAGCAAGTCAAGCTGATTGCTATGAATTTCCGGGGAATTCCCCTTCTTCTATTACATTAACCAAATGAAATATTTTCAATGAACTAAACTCATTATGAGTTTATTACATAACATTTGGTTAATGGACCCTACTTTGTCAATTCCTTTTAGTACCGAACTTCTTCACCAACTACAAGGATGTGGGTTCGAATCTCGTTCGCAATGTGAGAACCTTGTTATTGGGTGATCTGTCAGCGCCCAGTGAGCCTTAAGGCATGCCATGGTCTCGGACCCAACTCACCTAAACTTCAGATATTCGGGAAAAAAAAGAAAATTGTTCACCAACATCTCCACTCACACGACTAACCAAACTCAAATCACTACCCAAAGGCTGCACCTTTATTCCAAGATAAAAAGCATAAAACCCTTTTTTCCCTCTAAATTTCAAAATCACAAACAATTCAAACACAGCCTTAAAACGCTAAGAATCCTAACAGAATTTCTCAAGCCTCGAACCACAACAACCCTTTCACACACCTCCTCCATCCAGAATCAGTTCACCAAACAAACAGGAGAAAAAATAGCATTCAAATGCAATCACCATAAGAAAAACCAAATAAAAATGCAAGCTTTAGAGACAAAAACACCTACATCAGAAAAAAGAAAAACAAGGGCATGGAGGGAAATTAACCTGGAACACAGGGGCAGCCAAGGGTTCATAGCAAATGCAGCAATCGAGGACATCAGGGTCGGAAACGAAGATTGGAACGGACCTATCCCTGCTACTGGTTCCAGCCCCATTTGCGTTAGAATTCGATCCATCGTGGGGTGGAGCAGCGTGATCTTCTTGCTCCTGAGTTCCAATTGAAGGGTCCACCATTTCAAAGCTTCGTTGTTGTTGTTGCTCTTCTTCTTCTTCTTCATCCTCTTCCCTGCGTCGCTTATGGGTTCGGTTGCTGGGTCCTTCCCCATCATCGTACCCACCAAGCGAGATTTTCACCATCTCTCTCTCACACACACACAATGATTCTGCTTCTTTCTCTGAATTCTACACACCTTCTGTATGCAGAAATGGTTGTCGTTTCGTGCCCTGATTCCGTAAGGTCCCAAAATTTATTAATTTTAACGTGCCAACCAATCGGATCATATTGATGAAGATCCAACGGTTCATATTTTAATCAATGTGCATTTAAGGTATTTTTTGGTCAAGATATGCATTTAAAGGTATAATCTTCTGATCCTCATCAAACGGTACCAATTCATGGGTAGGGGTGAATCAATTCCATCATCAGTGCATCAGAACGGTTGATAGATCTAACCATTTTTTTATAAGGACATGTATTAATTTAATATAATTCATGATCTAATGGTTTATTTGAATATAAGTTATAAATGTTTTTAAATTTTTTTAATTAAAAATATAAAAAAAATTTCAATAGAGAAAATGTGAAAAGTACTTTTAATCTTATATTTAAAGAGACTCAAAGTATTTAATTATAATTCTATTTAAAAAGTTAAAAAACATTTATTTGCGACTAAATTTAAGATTTTGTTAACTTATTATATATATATTTGAAATATGTAAAAAAAGTATTTAATTATAACTTTATTAGTGTTTAGTTTTTTACAAGATATATAAATGATGAAGATGATTATAATGATATCCACTTCATTTAAATTGACAAGAATTTCATTCATTAAGATTATCTACTAATGAGATTCACGCGTTATTAAGATTGACAAGAATTTCATTCATCAGAGATAAGTTTAAAAAAATGTGTCGCAATATTTTACAAGAATTTATCCAAGTCTTTCGTGAGTCTCAATGAATTTCTCTTCTTAAAAGTATAATAATACATTTATGTGTATCAAAAGAAAGTAAGAGAAGGGTCATTCAAAATAACTAAATGATACATTTATTCAAATAAGAATATATAAATCACACTAAAAAAAAACAAGAAAGAGTATGTGATCAATAAGACCTATGCTAGATTTTCTATTACATAGATTTTTATAGTTTGCTGGGGAAACATAAGTTAGTGTTTGACTTAATTAACTTAAATTGGGTCTTTGTTAACTTTGACCGAGGATTTGATGTTATTATTTTATTTTTGCTCTGCAAATAAGATATTATATAAAACTGCAGTGGGTACAAGTAATACCCACAAAGATTAAATCCATTGTTCTTATATTGTCCTACAAAAACAGATCAGTCCACTAAAGATTATACCATATTTAAAACTACAAGATTCAAATATTAAATAACTTTTTGGTCTTTGACCCACTGTGCACGTTCATCCCTCTGCATTAGTTACAGATATTGTATCAGTACCTCCTCCACGGTTTCAAGTCTTGACGCTTACATATTTGATGTTATTAATAATCAAGCTCCAAGTCATATAATGGTGGTTTTTCCTTCTAATGCTGAGATGCAGTGGAAAAGGATTGAGGACCAGCAAAGGCACTTCAATTCATACCTGATATTGTTGAGGTTGTTTGTATTTGCAAGGGGTCTAATAAAATGAGTTGAATTCTCTACCACAGGCCTATGACCTCTAAAAGACAATGTTAACCTATTTTTTGATAAAATGCTATCAGTTTACTTTGGATTGAGCTAAACTCCTTTGTGCTCCTTTGTGCCAAAGCATGTACGGTAGTAATCTTGTACCTTGGTCATAATGTTGACTTCAGTTAGTGAATACTTCACATTTTAGGTTAACCTGAGATTGGTTCAAGATAACACAGTGGGAAAATTAGATCTCAAGCCTAATCCAAAAGATAAGCAAACTACATTAAACTAACATGTTGAAAAGGGATTGAAAATTTGGGTGATTCATTCTACACCTTCAACATATCTTTATTGTCCATTCCTATTTTTGTCATTGCATTAGCACACCTATTCTCTATGCAATAAATATGATGAGCAATATTTCTATGCCATGCTCTCTTGAGAAGGTCATTTACATCAATCATAACATTTAATTTGTATATGCATGAAAATCTTGAATTTCTCATGGATGAAATGGTGACACACATTTACAAGTATCCTAATCCACACGTTTAATGTATATATATCTTCATTTCATTAGCACACTCACTCATTATGCCAAAAGCTAAGCATTTTGGCAAAGTCGCCTACATCAATTATAATATCTGCATAAACCTAAAATCCTAATTATTAAGATGTAGTGGATGATATATGGTAACAAACATGCAATCATTCTGTTATAGATCTTTCTGGTTCATTCTTATTTTTTCCAAAGTAGTAGTACATGTACTTATTATTGTGCAAGGAACGTGAACAACATTTATATGTCATTTTGGATATAATGTTAATGCTTGAATCCGAACTTTTAACTTATCTTTACTGTTCATTCTAGAAAGGACATAGTACACATAGATAAGGGAGTCAATTAATTGTGTTTCAAAAGATTTTGGCAAAATAAAATGCTTTTCAAACATCTAAAAGTTAAAGAAACAAAGAAATTGAAGGCTTGGATTAGTTCATTTGGTGTTTGAAATGATGTTTTTATGCATGATTTTGTTTAAAATATATAGTTAGAAAACATTTCCGAGAAAAAAAAAACTACCTCACATGATTACCTCAAAGTTAGAAATGAACAAGGAGATAATGGACAAAATAAACACGCTAGAAATATATCCCAGTTGATTTTCAAATCACGAAAATTACATCTAATATGAAGTTTGGAGGGGTTTGGATGTGAGAGACTCTTCTATGGGCAATTCGGTGGTGGAAGGACTTGAAACAAAACTTGTTGTAATCAGATTTTTGAATTAAATTATTGGAGGGGTTTCAAACCTGTTTCTTCTGCTTTGATTAGCCTTCTTACGGAAAATCCCTTTGTATGTGCTGCACTCCTTGTGCTTTATAATACATATCGATTTTGCTAATAAAGAAACATCTAGTATACGACATTGATTAGAAATTTTCAACAAAATCAATTCAAAATACAACAAAGATATTCCACTCAATTATTTTTATACAAGTCTTTCCAAATCCTTATATATCTCAATTATTCTTTCTTCTAAAATCCTCTTCATGTCTCAATCACGCACTTGGTGTGTAAAAGATATCAAAAAAGAAAACTTATTTACCCAAGAAATATATAAAGAAAGTTCATTGATAAATAAGAATATTTTCTAAAACTAAACAAAGTATTCTAAAACTAATGGAATGATATTTAGGGATGTATTGGATTAAGATTTTAAAAAATTATTTTGACATAAAATAATCCTATACATTTTAAAAGATTTTTGTGATTATGATTTTGTAATAAATTTACAAAATATAATTCATAAGATTTGAAAAAATATTATGGATTTTTAAGATTTTAGAGGATTTCGTAAATTTTAAAAAAAAATATTTAAAATTATTGATAAAAATTCATGAATTGTGTCCACCTAACATTTTAAATAAAACTTATCTCATACAAAGAACTATAAATCTGTTACATAAAAAATCAATTTTTCTTACATATTTACAAGCACAATAAGTTTATTCTCTTCCAATAATCAATTATGTTAATTGTATAAAAATTATATACTACAGTGTAGTATTATGAATACTTATAGTCATTCCCACAATAATGATCCCTCCAAACAAAAAACATGTACAACAATTATTTTAAACCTCATTTATATAATTTATCCACTTATATATAAGTCAATTTCTCACGTTCATTAAAATTATTTATTTCTCGTATTCACATTCATTTATATATATAAGCACGTGGTCAAGATGCTCTCAAAATTCAAATAATTGGAAAAATCTCTCATATAACATATATTAAGGGTATGCTAACCAATTACAAAAGATAAAAAACAACTATAAGTACGTCTATCGCTTTCAACACAGTGACAAGGAATTATGTATGATGAAAAAAGAAAAAGACATCAATTTGCACAAAATTTAAAAGAAAAAAAAAGTCAAATGAAATCTTAAGGGTTTAACTAAGTTAATTGTTTAATTTGTATTTTCTAATAAAAAAATCTTATAAAATTCATCTTAAAAAAAATCCATCAAAATTATACTTTTAAATACCAAAAGATTTTTTTAAAATTATAAAAAAATCTTAATTAAATACTACAAAACTTATTTCTATTACTTAAAAATCATGATTAAATGCCTCAAATTTTTTTTAAAAAAAGTTTCTTTAAAATCCTAATTAAATACACCTCTTAAAATGAATATCGAAGAAGTAAAAGTGTTTACAACTTCATTAATGCATAACAGTTTTCTTCTTCATAAATGACTATATATATAATGTTTAGAGAAAAGCAATAATGTGACTTGTGATTTTATTGTTAGAAGGGCCTATGTTTCTCCTTCCTTAACATCCATACATGGTGATCTCGAGTTCATGTAACTAGCAACAAGAGCCACAACATGGTTTCTAACACAACACCTCATTTCAGGGATGTTAGTGCCATGAGCGAAACCAGCATCAAGCTTGCACTTGAGGTGTCCCAAGATTGGAGGGGACCAACTGATGCTATTCCCGAGTCGCAGGGCGAGAGGCCACCAGTTTGAAACTGAATTTAGCTTTTGCTCAACCCTGATAAAACTCATCACCACGGTGAACAACACTAAATTCAGAAACACTAGCTTTTGCACAGCCCTGGTAAAGCCATTTTTTTTCTTTTTTATGCTACCATAATTTTACATCATTTAATTCTTCATTTTGCCTTTGTTTATTAGTGTAACAGGTCCTTTAGCAAAGATTTATCGTTAATAAAACTGATGAATACTCTATACTAATGTTATGATGACTGAAATGAATTTTGTAAGTTATTTTGTAAGTTATTTGCATTTGACATTTCATACTATTTAGTTTTGGTTTAAGTATGATTGTTGCCCCTGAAAAATATAGTAATTTTGATTTTAGTCCTTTAATTTTTTTATTTTAGTCCCTCTAAAATTTATTTTTTGGTTTTAGTTTCTACTATCAAGTAACAATGTTAACTGATGACATAACAATGATATTCATAGTCTAATGCCTTGTTACATCATTCACGAGTCTAACATAACAATCATGTGTAATTTGTTAATAAGTTATATTTTTAAATATCTTAAGTTTGATGTCATAAAATTTATTAAAACAATATACATCAACTATAAAACTCATTTATTATGTAACAAGTCTATGAGATGTCAATGTCGTTATTATGTCATTCGAGACTAAAACAAAAAAAATACTAAATTTTACAAAAATTAAAATCAATAATTTTAAAGGACCAAAATCAAAATCATCTTATTTTTTAAGAGCTAAAAACATACTTAATGTTTCTCATTTATTTTTGAGAAAAAATTGGACTATTTCTTTACAAAATTTTGTCAAGATCTTTTTGTTAGTTGAGGGAAGAGTTAACATGAATTGAATTTTTTGAAAAATAACATATCAAGAGAGAATTGAATTTAGTTAAATAATATATGATTAATAAATATGAATTGATTTTTTTTAGCAAAATATCAAATATATCATCAAATATTCAATATGATTTCACCAATTTTTATTTTTTATGGACATTGTCCGATTCTACACATTCAGCAATGGGTAATTCTACTATATTATATATTGTCTTACTATTGTATTTGAATAGTTAATGACAAGTGAAGTATGGAAGCATGTAAAGGCCATGTATTGCACATTGCCTAAGAACCCCAAAAGGAGCCAATAGACATAAAAAATCCTGAGGCCATGAAGCAAAACATAAATCAATATAGTGTTGCCAGCGATATATTTCTCAACATATTTTTATTAAGTGAATTTTATTCAAATTCCACTAAGAAATTTGGCCCAAAGTTTTACAAAACTCGCATCTAATCGTCAAATAATACGAAACATTTTTAAAATGTTATAAATTGTATTGTTAAAATTTGCCTTATCCTCCTAATTGATGAGAATGCTAACATTTCATGCGCAAGCCACTAAATGAGAGTTGAGTCGGGATTTTTAGTAAAACTCACAAAATTTACTTTAAAGGATATTATAAAAAATATCTTACTAACATTTTTCTTATTTCATTCATACAAGTGAACTGCATGAACAACTATTAGAGAAGGCAAAGTCTTGGGACTTGTTTGTTTTCTGTTTTTGAAAGTTGTTTCTGTCATTAAAATATAAAAATAAACTTGTTTAATAATAATAAATTTTTAAAATTGTTTCCGAAACTGATATATATATATATATATATATATATATATATATATATATATATAATTTCAAAACAACAAAATATCAAAACATCTCTGAATCATTTTAATTTTATAATTTTAGTTTTTATCATTACTTTTACATCTTTCCCCATTTTAGTCTTTCAGAAATTGTTATACAAAATAATTTTTAAAACTAAAAAAAAAAAAAACACAATCAAACCCACCCTTGCTGTTTTCAATTTTCGAATCAAGAGTCACAACGAAAGATGTATCTTAATACATATTATTTAAATGTTAATTCCTAAAAATTCATAAATTAATAAAACGAACCTAAATGAACCTTTTACGATGGGTGAAAGAAAGACATTGAGAGTGCAACCACTTTAGGCTGCGTCGGCGAAAGTTTGCAAGAAAATAGAAATTATTTGGACATTGCAGTTCCTGAAAATGGGGATGGAAAGAAAAAGAAAAAGAAAAGTGGAGTGGATTTGGAAAAATGAGGGACGAAAAAAAAAAGTGCACCTAAGATGAGTGATTCCGATAGTGAAGTAAGGTTGAGGGGATGCCCATGGCATCTTTAGAAACAAAAGCCAGCCAGCTCATGTATATATGCAGCATATACCACATGGTGAAAGGAGCATATGCAGTGCTATTTTCATCTATTTTATTCTAGTAGATTGTGACTTTCGAATCATTTATAGGATACTTAATATGCAAGTTTGTAGCTAAAAAAAAATCTTCTAATCATGTTCGGTAAAAATTCTTCATTAAATTCAAAGGCAAAACACCTGCACTGATACTTCCTCTGCTAGGCCTTTTATGCTTCTGTCCCATGTATTGCACAACATTTGCACTAAAATAATAGATGCCAAGAAGAATAAGAGACCTTGGACACGTAACAGATCTTGAAGCACTATTTCCACATCCCCAGACCAAATTTACCCACATTTGGATTACTTGTTAATGACTGATCAATTCACCTTTTGAAAGAAATTCTGGTCCGGAGGTATAATATCAATCACTTCATGCCCATTCAATGCATTCACTATAATTATTCATATCCCCCCCTTTTTCTTTTCGTATGATTTTTTTACCAACCCATAGCATGTCGTAAACAGAGTCTAATATAGCCCCCTGGATTGTGTTTCATTGCCCATATTAGCTTTGGAATCTCAAAGAAATTAAAAATTTCATAATAATCATCATTGAAGCTTAATTTCACCTAATTCCTCACACAGCTGATATCTTATTTCCCCACCCTACCCCCCTCAACGGATATGCAATCTGCTACGGCCATCAAAACAAATTGAAACTAAAACAAAATATAACCAAGCTCGTTGAGGGATGGTTTTATACAACAACAAAAAAAGAATCAAATAATAATAGTGGCATGACTCTTAATTAAAACATTGGAACATCAGATGAAAGAATCTTCAAAATGATGTAGAAAAACACAAGCATACATGTTAGACAGTGGGTTCATGTTGGATTCATGCAAACAAAGAGGGCACACCATTCTCTTGAAATTCCTATTTCAATAAGATGTCATTAATATATTCAACCAGCAAGCAACATCGATTCATATCATCCCAAATACATCGAGCCAAATAATCAAACAATGATACATCAACACCTTTGTATAAACTTAACCAGTGTTGTTAAATGGCGGCACTATGGCAGAATGGCATGGCGAGTTTTTTATTTTGCCAACCGCCATAGGCAATTTGTGAAGGGAGACCCACTATGGCGGCGCCATAGGCTACAATGTCAGTGTTTATATTGGCAGAATTTCCGCCGTGTTCTGCCATCCACCATTGATAACACTGCACTTAACACTTCATTTTTCTCTATCTCTCCTTATTTCATCACACTTCTTTGTTCTCTCTTCTATCTGTTTCTGTCGCTGGGTGTCCATGAACCATTTTTGTAACTTATAACATTAATCTAACTTACAACTAACACAATATTAACTCTAACAAAGCCAAAAATATGAAAGTGAAGAGAGAAGGCATCAATTTATAAATTTAGAAATACTCACATTCACACACATTACAGCAGGGATCAGCCAGTGAGTTAACAGAGCAAATCATGATTTCATAACAACAACTAACAACCAGAAGCAAGAAAACAACATCAACTTTTTTATGTTTGGTTTAGAGTCACATAATAACAAGGAACACAGCCAGAAGCTGATTTTTCCTAAGCAAAACCTAAATACACAAAAGGAACCCTAAATGCGACCATCCCACAAGGACTCGGTCTGAACCTTGGCACTCTTCAAGAGCCTCTCGATTTCCTGCGGAGGGTTCAAGCCGAGTCTCTGAGCGCGCTCCCACCGCGCGAGCCGCGTCATCCCGAGGCAAGGCCCGTACGCCATGTTCAGGTCGAATTGCCGCAGCGCCACCTCGCTCTCCTTGTACTCATCTGCACACAAAACGAAATTTCACCTTTTATTTAGTCGCAAAAAAGGAAAGAGAGAAATGAAATTGGAAAAGAAAGAAATGAGGAAACCCTAGCGATTAGATTGACCTTCTAGGTCGGGTTTTCCGCCGTGGGATATGAGGGCCGGTGATTGGGCCGCAGGGGAAATCGGAGATTTTTTGGAAGATTTTTTGGTGGCGGTGGTTTTCTTCTGTCTGTAAAAACCCTTTATGTTTCCGGACACTGATGCCATTTCTCTGTCTGTCTATCGCTCTTTTCAAATTTGAATTCTGAAATGGTCTGAACTTAGGGCAGGGACTTGTTTGAGTTATAAAGCCTCTACTTTTTTTTGAAGTGTTAAAGCCTATACTTTATTTTTTTAGTTTTTTTAATGAACATAGTGTGCCATTAATCTTTTTGCTATTGTACCAAAATTAAAATTAAAATTTCATTTTAACAGCTTGACCTTTAACCCTTATTTTTTTACAACTCCCTTAACGCTTTTTGTTTTTCAACTCCTTTAACCCTTATTAAGCAAGCAACATTTTGATTTAATTAAAATAAAATTCATATACTAGTGAGGATCAAAATCAATAATTTTAGATTTTTAAGAATGAAAATAATCCAGTAAAATAAAAGGAATGGAAATCATTTTTTAAATAAAAATGTCAAAATAAAAATTCTAATTTCACATTAACAAAACAAAATATTTAATCCTCCATAAAATATAAATAAAATTACTCATTTAGTCTTGATAACTGTAGGAACTTTACTTTATATCTTTACAAACATTTTCAAATCACTTTTGATTCCTACTATCACACAAATTTTATCTTTTAATTTTTGTCAATTAGTTATAACAAGAACCAATAAGTTTCATAAGAGTGTAAGAATTAAAAGATATAGTTTGT
This sequence comes from Glycine latifolia, assembly GCA_013407115.1. Lineage (NCBI taxonomy): Eukaryota > Viridiplantae > Streptophyta > Magnoliopsida > Fabales > Fabaceae > Glycine > Glycine latifolia. The sequence continues at coordinate 28,209,119 of CM023945.1, forward strand.
GCAACTATAAGAATTAAATAAGTAATTTTTCCTAAAATATAAAAGTAGATTTGTCATAGAAAGACTAAGACATACAATTTTTGCATACTAATCGCTCAAATCTCTATTTGTCAGTTACTCCCCTTTTTTTTTCTTTTTTTTTTTTTCATTGATTTCTAAAATGACAAGGATGACAGTTAACGCAAATTAAACAGGCGGCACTACACGTTTAAATTAGTTTCCTATGCCAACTACAAATCCAAATTTTGAGTTCCTGTTATCCCGAAATCAAATGTCCTCAAAACTAACTCATTCATGAATCATGATCATGGTTACCATTTCTTCAACTTGGTACTTGTTTCTTCCCATAATTTTATCGTTATGCCCCATAACACTTTGTGCATCAGTGCTAGAAGACCTCAAAAACTTACATCAACCACCAGATTTTAACTCTACAATTTTCTCCAACTGTCTCAAGAACCCGTCTCTTAGGTACTGCAGTTCCTCTCCCATGTTGGACCTTGATGAAATATTCAAGTTCACTATTGTTGCAAGCCATCTCTGCAATGAGTCAAAGAATCCCAACTGTGTGGAGTCATTCCCCAAAGTTGATCTTAGAAACCGACCAAACATTGCACCTCTTTATTTGTCCTTCGATTTCTTTTGGAAGTATTGCCCCTTAAGCATTATGTCCATTGATTTGTCAAATAATTCTATGAAGGGTCATTTTCCAACTGATGTTCTCTATTGCACTCAAATCCAGTCTCTTGATCTACGTATCAATGCATTTTCTGGTGACATTCCAATTCAAAGTTTCTCTCCCCTTACCAACCTCACTTTTCTCAACCTCTCCTATAATTGCTTCTCAGAGAGTAAACTCTCTGATTCCCAATTCTTCAAAAGGTTTAACTCTTCTAGTTTTCTTCATTCTGGTGCTCTTTTGGATCAAAAAAGGTTTACAGTAAAGGCTATTTTTCTATTGGTTGGCTTTCCCATCCTTGTCATTTTGATGGTAATTTGCTTTTTATGGCTTTGTTTCCAAAGGCCTGATTTTCTACCAAGTAAACTTCAAAGAAGTAGGAGGTTTACACCGGCAATTCTAAAGGCAGCAACTAATGGTTTTTCAAATAAGTATCTGGTAGGAAAGAGTGATGTTGTTCACATCTACAAAGGGATCTTGAGAGATGGTACTGAAGTGAAGATTGAGATGTACTGGGATGATATACCGAGGGATAGTTACCGTAAATTTGTTGAAGAATGTAAGGTTCTGTCTAAGTTACACCACAAGAACCTTGTTAGATTTCTGGGGTGGTGTAGGAGCAGAAAATTCAGGGCTATTATAACTGAATGGACAAGAGAAGAGAATGTTGAAATGTGGTTATCAGGGTCTGGTCCACCATTGAATCATAGACTGAAAGTGTTAATGGGAGTTCTTGAATGCATGCGTTATCTGCAGGAGGAATGGCCTGAAGTTGACTACGAACTCAACACAAGTAGTATTTTATTGTCTGACAATGTGGAACCATTGATTTCGAGGTTCAAAGTTAGAGATCAAAACAACAATCGAAGAAGTAAGAATAATATTTCTTCCCTTGTGCCGTCTCTTCCTTTTTCTTGTTTTTATGGCATGCTTGTTAATTGGTATTTTATTTTATATTGTAGAGATACATAGGTTTGGAGTATTTCTTCTAGAGATGATACTAAGCAGAAAGGTTCAAGAGGAGTTTGATGGAGGTGATGCTGGATTTGTTAGATTCATGAGAACCCTTAATCTTGCAGATTTGAAGCAGATGATTGATGAGAGAATGAAAGTAACTGAAACAATTTTTCATCAAGTTAAACAGGCATTGTCTCTAGGATTAATGTGCATAGACCAATCAAACAGTGACAAACCAAGCTTGGCCATGATATTTAACACTATAGCAAGAGCCTACAAGGCTAGCCATGCTTTGCCATCTGAAAATCATAGATTTAAGGGACACATGCCTGTTCAAACCAAATAAGTCGTCATATCAGTATTCAGTGGACATTTTCTACAGAAATATTTATAAGAACTAGTGTTGTCATTGCTCTCACTTCCGAGTTGTTATTTTGATAATTTGATTATAATATATTCAATGTTAAAGCAATGTTATACATGTATTTTTTAAAACTGTATGTAGTTTAGAATCTAATACCGGTATAGTATGTTATAAACCATCACTGATTCACTGTGCATACCCATCCAAACCTATTCTTTTTTTATGGACCAATCTTAGTTATTAGTTTTTACTAAAATGTTATACCCAGTGAAAGGATTCAAATCCACCACTTTTCCTCTCCTTCTCCCTTCAACTTTTAAACCCCCTTTCAAGTATCAAACCAACCTATAACTCTTTTAGAAAAACTAATTCGTGGAATGCATAGTCATACCCATGATTTTTTTTCAACTTTTGTACCAAAAGAATGAAAGGATGATCCATAATCAATTAGTCATATTTACTATTTACACATTAGTTTCTCTATATCGTTCTTACACCGTTCATGTACGAATATCAAATTTCATGACAACTGTTTTTCAGGGTTTGTTGTGCTGTAAATTCATTCAACTTAGTTACTAATCCAATGTTTCTTATAAAAGTCATAACAACTGTTTTTCGTGGTTTCTTGTAAAAAAGGACCAGAGGGGACATTTCTTTCGTATTAAATTTTTACTAATCCAATCTTAGGGTCAGAGTAATTTGTGTCTTTGGAATAAGTACTTACTCCTAATATTTCGTATACCGAAATAACTATTCAATTTTTTAATACCTTTGCATATACTGTTTAATTCTGATAAATGGTTGCTATAAAGAATTTTATATTATTAATTAATCAAAAAAATAATTTTTACAATAAATATCACAAAAATCAATAATTTTTTAAAATTGTCGATTAAAAAATTCACATTCATTCAGACTGTATTCTAATTAATTTTTGTTTGTAATTATTTTATTTTCCATGCTGAAGAATAGCTGGACACAAGAAGACTATGCTGTGTTATTCCCTTTCCTCATTTTCTCTATTGAGCACGAGCACTTTGGGACTCACAGCTTCGCATTTTTCTTCTTTCTCTTTCCCCTCGAACTCAAAAATAAGGTGCATGGACGCCGGAGGCTTAGATTCCGATGGCCGTGAATTCAACACCGCCGAGGACATGTGGAGGGAACAGGCGGGTGACCCTAGCAAGAAGACCCAGTGGTATCGCGACGGCGTCTCCTACTGGGAGGTACCTCTCCTCTGTTTCTCTTTCTTAATGGGTCTTTGTTTTACAAAGAAAAGACATGAAATTTAGATAAGTTACTTGCAGGTTGCAATTGATATGCTGTTGTAAAAAAAAGAGTCTGCTTTTTGGTTTGTTTGTATGAGCAGGGTGTTAAGGCAAATATGGATGGGGTATTGGGAGGGTTTGCAAATGTGAACGAGCGTGACATAAGTTGCAGTGAGGATTTCTTGAACATTCTCTTGTCTGAACGTTTTCCTCCTGCTGCTGATGCTAGACGCCAACCACTTGTTGCTCTTGGTACACATTCTTTGCCTCTTTGTACTTGAACCCCACTTGTGAAAACCAATGTGATTCTTGGTGATATAGTTTCATAGACTTTCAAATCGAATGAGATTTTAGCTGGGGTTTTACTTTATTTTTTTCCTTCTTGGGAAAGATAGCTATTGTGTTTTAGACTTTGTTTAGTTTGCACTTTCTAGGTTATTATTATTTTTTTTTTTTTTGGGACATGTGACATTTGGTACCTGCTTTTGATGAATGTAATGCAAGAGTTGCTTTGAATATTTATTTTTTGTACATTGAGGATCTAATCAGCAAGCTCTTGAATTTCAGATTGTGGTTCTGGCATTGGCAGAGTCACCAAAAATCTGTTAATAAGATACTTCAATGAGGTTTGCCAGATTTACCTTCTTTACATATCTTTTCTGTGAGTCAATCTACTGGCTTGTCATTCACCAAGCATCTATTGTTCTTTTATAGTTCTTAACTGATACTTATTTTGAGTAATTATTATTGGCGCTAAAATTCTAATTAAAAGTCAGTGGAGCATATGTTGTTTTGATGTTTACAATGCCAAGAATATTTGGTACTTTTCTTGTCTGGGATTATGACATTCGTGACGTGTAAAGAGAAATTTAACGAAATTAACATGAAATTTGTTTTTAGGTGCTTGATTGAATCTATTTTGGACCATATCATTCCACTTTTGGTGGCGCTACCCTTGTTATAGTTTTATCCTTCTTTAAATGATCGCATGCCCTAGTTGGTAGTTTGAACAGCTAGTAGGGAATTCTCAAGCTACTTAAACCACTGTGAGTAGCTTCTATTTCTATATATATTTCAAGTGTACTGCTGGTTATAAGCCTACCCAGCTCCAGTTGTATCAAATTTATTCATGGGGTCTGGGGTGGGATCAATTAATGTGTATCAATCCAGGCTTAACAGCTTCTGGGATATCAAGCAATTATCCTACAATTATCCTATTTAGAAGGGTAAGGAAAATAAGAAGCAAGGATTGTGATATAGAGCAGAATCTAAAATACATGGGTTTGGGTTATGCTTATATGGATTTGTTGTGTCACAACGGAGGTTAACCTAACTTATAAACAGGTCATGCTAGCCTTTTAGGTTGAGCTATATAGCTATTCTGGATGTGTTCAGGTTGAGCATTTTAGTGTCACAGCCCTGTTCTAACAACAAAATATACTAACTTGAACATGTTCCATTTAAATGCCTATGAATTATTCAAGTATCTAAACAGTGCATTTTAAGTCCTATCTTTTCTAGCTTTTACTAACTATGTAACATGAATTGTTACCTGTTTTGGTTGGTTCCTTGCTTCTGAATTATGATATTGATGGCCTTACTTAATACCTGATGTCAATGTCTGCCCCTCTTTCATTCTTTGTTTCTCTAATTTAATTTAATTTTTTTCTTATGACTTGTTAAGAGTTGGCATTATCTTTTATCTATTTTGTTGCCATTGGTGTGCCCCTTGCATGTATTAGCCTTTCTTACATTTGTCTATAATTTTTTTTTCTTTAAATTCAATCTGGAACTATTTCATGCATGATATTTTAGAGAAATGTTTAAGTTCTAATTTTCTCATTTGTTCTAGAATTCAGGTTGATCTTCTGGAGCCAGTATCACATTTCTTAGAGACTGCACGTGAAACTTTGGCTTCGGGATGTCAGACAAATTCAGATATGCACAAAGCAGTTAATTTTTACTGTGTTCCTCTTCAGGTGTGTACTTCGTCTCCGTGTAAAAGACAGCATCTTTCTTTCATTTGGTTAGATAGTTGATATGATATGGGGTGTGAATAGAGTGTGGAATTCACATTGAAACATTTCACCTCCCTGCCTTATATTCCCCATAGAATGAGTAAGAATAAGTTGGTCATTGTGAACACTATTTAAACAACAACATAACATTTTGGAGAGATATTACCGTCTTCTGATTGATTGTACAATCTGACCTTTAACATGTACCTTATACAAATTGAGATATTGAATTGAATTAGACACTAGCCATATTACAATGGTGTGCATGTGCAACCTGGTGCTATAAAGCCTCCTGCCTTGTCCAACCCATCCCTGCACAACCCCACCCCATCCCCAGCAAATTCTGTCTCTGCAAGTAAATAACTACCTGGAAACTAGTATTTATCATGGATTTTTTTATTGAAAAATAGGAAGAGTAGTTTTTCTTTTAATTTTGAGATGTTACTTCAATAGTTCAGACTTTTAAATGGACCTCTGTATTATGTATTTCTTTTTAACACTCCAGTTATTTCTTTCCATATTTCTTGGCTGTAATGTGTAAGCAAGTTTTCACAGGCAATATTGGTATGCGTTTTACTTTTATGAACTCTCATATTTAATGAATAAATAAATATCTGGAAACTTGCATTTATCTTCATAGAGATGTAAGCATTGAAACAGCTACATGTTAGTTTAAATGCTTGTAGAGTCCTTTTACAATACTTATAATAATGTAACTTCAATATCTGTTCTGCCTCCCTTTATGTAGTTCCTACTCTCTCTTCTGCTCCCAAAATAATCAAGTAAATATGTATTTTCTGGCCATTCGTACACATGATGGTCTTTAGTAGAAGCATTCAATTTAATGTGGCATCTCTGGCACTTTTGATATTTGTCTGGACTTTCATCATTTCAGCACCACTATTTGCCCATTCTTCAGTAATGTTATTGAGCACCTCTTGTTTTCCTTCTTTTAGGATTTTACACCAGATACTGCAAGATATGATGTAATATGGATTCAATGGTGTATTTGTCATCTTACAGATGAAGATTTTGTTTCATTTTTCAAGAGAGCAAAGGTAAGTCGTCCTTTATTTGATTAATATCCTTTGCAGATCAGGTTATTTTATTAATTGGGAGTCAAGGATTACATTTAAAAAATTTAATTTTGGATAAGGAAAGGTTCCACACAATTAAGTATTTACTTGAGGCTTCAGCTTTTTCTATTAATAATTCTTTAAAATGCAAAGATGTGGAGTGCATGCTTGATAAAGTAATCTAGTTTATTGATTATTTCTGCTCACCTATGATTCAAATTTTTTGTTTTGGTTCACATTTGCCATATATGTGATTTGCATTTGCCTTGGTGCTTGCTAGTAATGTACAAGTCTTGCATTATCGCAGTGAATGAGATTAGATTGTATGAAACTAGCCACCATTTCTAAAAGCATGTGTTATATATACAGCTATTCATTATGAAGGGATTTTCCATTTCTATACTATCAAAAAATATTCTCTTACTTGCACTAAATATTTAAATGGATTTTTTTATAGGATAAACTGTACCTCTTATTCGCAATTTGGCTATGCAGAAATATTTGATAATCTGAAAGTTTGTATATATTTTATCTTATCACTATTAAATATTTTGATGATTTGACGCTTTCATTGATTATCCTTAACCATAAACTTAGGTTCATTTTATTTGTAACCTTGTTGTTGGATTCAAGCTATTATACCCATATCAATTGTTTGGTGTAGTCAATAGTTTGTGTCTCTTATTTTGGGGGTTAAATCACATTTTGCCTGCCATCATTATTGTCCCTAACTTGAATTGAAGTCATAAAAATATATCACTTTCATACTTATACTCTGATGGCATATTGACATATGCATTACTATAGGTTGGCCTCAAACCAGGTGGATTTTTTGTCCTGAAGGAGAATATTGCCAGATCTGGTACTTTCATCTTTGTTGCATTTCTTTCTTTCTAATCATACTGAATGATTTATTTCCTGCATTTTATTAAACTAATAAAATTAGTTCAGGCAGCTTTTCTGAAACCTAATCGCAAACTTGACTCTACATGGAGAGTGCTCCTAGCCTCTTATGGTGTTCCCTAAACATGGAGAGTGCTGAGCAGAGCCATGAAGAACAATGTTTTATAGATGGGAGTTGGAGCAACAAGTTTAAGTTTATAAATTGATGTTAATATGTTAGGACAGCACCACAAATAAACTTCCGTGGAGTGACTAGTTAAAGAGATACCATGCAATTCATGGAGAACTGATCATATTAGTAAGTTTTTTATCATTAGCTTTTTTGAGGACAGAATAAGTGAATTTTTAAGACACATTGAAATTTTTTTCAACCAGTTTCAAGCACAGTAGATTGGAGCTCAAGATTTTAAGGAACTCAGATGGGAATAGCTTTGTGGTGGAACCCAGATTATATTTAGTTTAAGCATAAAAAAAAATATTTATTATTTAGTTTTTTCTCCTTTCTAAAGAGTTCATTTGTAACAAGCTTAAAGTTTAGTAAGCTTTAGTTTGAGGGGCACTGTTAGAATATCTAATGGATATTGTAGAGGATTTTTAAACACTCTTTGGGGTGTTTATATTTTTAGGGTGTTTAAATCAAGACTTTTCATCATATTGGCTTCCAAAGTCCAAACTGTGGAGAGTGGCTCCCCTTCGTAGACCCACTGAATTACATCCTCTTGTAAACTCCCAAATACTATCTTGAATGATGTCAATTAATTTATCGCTGCACCTTTCAGTTTAAGTGTGGACCTTTACTTTATGGTTTTGCATCTTTGTTTTCATGCTTTGTTCCGTGCAGGATTCGTGCTTGATAATGAAGACCGAAGTGTTACAAGATCTGATTTGTACTTCAAAGAGCTATGTTCTCGTTGTGGATTACATGTTTACAAATCAAAGGTAAATTGCACATATACTTTTACTAGGATTCTTTATGATATTTCTTCATATTAATGGAGATATTTTGAACAGCCTTTTGAAATTTTCAACATGGTCCCCTACTTCCCTATGACAAGGAGGATACGGACATGACTTCAAATATGGTGATTGATGAAAAATCGTATCTTATGTTTCCTGAAATGTTACATTTTATTATCTGTGCTTCACGTTATTGTTTCTGCTAGTAAAAGATATATTTCCACGTGCTGATGTCCTTCGTTTATGAACTTTTCAACTTTTTACCATAGGATTCCTTTGATGTCCTTCACGTTATGTTGATATATCCCTCATATTATTTCGAGTCTCTTCTATTTTTCTACGTGACTCAGCATTCCTTTTTTAGTTTCACTAGTCACTACTGTTTTCTGAGGTGTTGTTTTGTTCAATCAGGATCAGAAAGGATTCCCTGAAGAATTATTTGCCGTGAAGATGTATGCATTAACTACAGACCCTCCAAAAGAAGGCTCCCCGAGCAAAATCCAAAACATCAACTAATAGACCTAGAACCATTATGTGATCAGGTTTTAAATTGGTCTTGAATATTCTTCGTAAACCATTTTTTGCTTCCAATTGGTAGATCCATGTTGTATATTAGGTATTGATTTGTTTGAGTCATAAGCCATTGAATCGGCTTGTATGTGAAATGCAATTTTCCGTTATCTCAGCTACCCAAGATTTATCTAAAGGCGAATTTTGAGTTGTTTTACTACCATATTGATGGGAGTTATTGATGAATCCTATTCGTGTAACATCTCTACTAGTACTTAAAGATAATATTTAATTTTTTTTCCTTACCTCTCCTTTTCTCTCCCTTCTAAAAACTCTTCATTTTTAGCGTACCTGGTTGTACCTAGAAGCCTCCGATTAAATTCTTCATCAATGTACTTCTCTTATTTTGATGAAGGTTCATCACTATACCTTAAAAACCGAACTTGTTTTTTGGTATTAAAAGATTAATACAATAATACATTAATAGAATAATACTATAACATAATATAAATAAGTACTGTTATCGAAAAAAAGAAAAAAAAAAGTACTTTTTATATATAAAAATGTGTAATTTTTATTTATCGATCTCAAAAGTACAATCTAAAACCAAGTGGTGCAACAATGTGGCTTCATTTCCTTGGGAAGCCATCAAGCTGAGTTGCGTTGCGACACCTTTTCCGTAGTCGATTGCGTTTTTGTCTTTACGCATCACGGGACAAGTCGTAAAGCGTATCTATGATAACATTTGTTGCACAAGTTCTTGCACAAATAATACCTCTTTATACATATTCGTTATTCTTAATATTATAGTGAACATTAACAAATTGCAATTAAATAATAGTATACAATCTCTATATAGTATGCTATTTGTTCATTTAAAATAGAATAAATGTGAACTTCGCGAAGATGTATGCTATTTTTTAATTGTAATTTGTAACTATATAACACGCAGTTCAATGTCAAATTCTTTTTTATCTATGTTTAAAAGTTTTATAAAATAATATTTTTTTAATGGCTGAAATCATCTGCAATTGAAATTAGTCCACTAAATTATAGACGCAATTAGACCCACTACGTACTTCCCAATAGTTGCATCACATTAGAATAGGTATTGTTATTATTAGCATTAGAAAATAGGTTAAACGTGGATTAATTACAACATAAAACCACGTGAAAGTTAAAGGACAAACACATTATCCATCCCTAATACCTATTTTTTTGTTTCTCAAAGAGTAATCAAGTACAGGCGGGAAGTGGAGAACCACACAAGCACTTGTTATGAGCATAAGAAGACTCATCAAATCTCTGCAACTTGCCACCCTGAGGAACCTCACCACACAGATTATTGTAGCTCACATTGAAAGTCTTCAGATACTTAAGCGCCGTAAGATCCTTCGGAAGCGTCCCATAGATACGGTTGTTCCTAAGATCCAACCCCGCCAAGTCCTTCGACTCCGACAACCTCACCTTCCCCAAATCAAAAGCCAGCAAGTTCTTCGCCACGTTTATCTTCTGTGCATTTTTCTTATTCGCCCCGAACAGCACGGAAGCATCACCCTCCAGCATGTTGTGGGAGAAGTCCACGAAGGCCAGGTCCAGCTTCGCCAGCGTCGCCGGAATATTTCCCGTGAGGCGGTTGTGGGAGAGTGTCAGCACCGTGAAGTGGTTGGAGAAGTAGCCGTAGGAGGCGGGGATGGCGCCGGAGATGCGGTTGCCGTCGAAGGCGAGGCCGAGGAGGTTGGGGAGAGAGGAGAGGGAGGGAGGGAGGGTTCCCGAGAGGGCATTGTCGGAGAAATCAAGTGTGACAAGGGTTTTGATCTGTGACAAGAAATTCGGTATTGAACCGGAGACGTTGGTGTGGGTGATGTAGAGAAAACGGAGTTTGGTGAGTTTGGTTAGGGTTTGAGGGATTGGGCCTACGAGGTTGTTTGCGCGGGAAATGTAGAGAAAATCGAGGTGGGGGAGGTTGCCGACGCAGGGGGGGATAGGGTAGGGTTTGGGGAGGTTAAGGTGCGAGATGTCGAGGTTGTTGATGCGGTATGTTTTGGTGTCGGTGTCGCAGGAGACACCTTGCCATTTGGTTTTACAGCAGTCGGTTGTTGGGAGCCAGGAGGAGAGGGTGGTTGGGTTGCCGAGGGCTTTCTTGATTTGGAGGAGGGCTTGCTTGTCTTGTGGGTTGCATAGTTGCGAGAGTGCTGGAGTGAAGGATAGGACTATGAGTAGGAGGATGGTTAAGCTTGCCATGTTTGCAGGGAGCTTTGGTACGATGTGATTTGTGAGTTAAAAGTGGACAGGGATAGGACATATATAGACGAGTGGAGGGAAGAGAGAATTGGATAAAAGTGAAATAGAATAAAATAAATTAGACTCAGAAAGTGATATATATATCCCCCAAAATTGGATGTAGCTTATTATTTTCCTTTACATACACTCATATAAGTGATTTTTATACTACATTTACTTTTTCTTTCTTTCCCTTCTTCATCTCAATTTTTTTTAAAGATTGTGCAAGGTAGAGTGTTCTTATTAATACTTCATTCTCACTTATTATATTTTTCACTTTCTTTCTTTTTTCTCTTTCTTTTACCTATCCATCAAAAAATGGAGTTGATGCTCAACATTTTCAGGATAGTAACTATAGACATACATATTAATTTCTCACAGTTCCCTCCCCCTTCATTTTTTATCCCTTTCTTAACATTTTCATCTTATCATCTCTCTCTCTCTATATATATATATGATAGTTGATATACTCAGGGAGAAAAATATATAAATATGATATGTGATATATGATGTAATAAGAACAGAAACATAATAAGAAAGCTAAGGATTGATAATAATAAATAAAATGTTTGTAATTTAAGGTGTCCACATATATTTTCTAGGGAAAAATAATAAATGTGTTAATGATTCTATGGAGAAAAAAAAGATAGATATGAGATGAAAGAGAAAAAAGTGTATATGTTTATAATACGAGAAATTCTAATAAAATTTAAGAATTTTGATATTGTTATATATATTGAGACGTCTCGGTGTATTCAAGTTCATTCAACTATTTTGTAGCCATTGGTTCACGTGATAGTCTTTACCAGAAACATTCAAGTTAATGTGCCCTCTATGACACTTCTGAAATTTGTAGTTGCTTTAATAATTTCTGCACCACTTTTGGTTTATTCTTCGGTAATGCTATATTGTTATGAGCACCTCCTACTTTCCTTGTTTTAGGATTTTACACCAGATACAGAAAAATATAATGAGATTCAATGGTCATCTTAAAGATGAAGATTTTGTTTCATTTTTCAAGATTGCAAAACGTAAGTCGTCCTTTAATTTCTTTGATTATTAATATTCTCATAACATCATGATTGTATACTTAAAAAAATAGTTTAAGAGTATCCTAGATGATCTCCCAAAATAGCTCCACATTTCTTTATATTTCATGTCTTGTTTTCCTTGTTTAACCAGGGGTTAAGAATGTTTTATATATATTAGCATAAATATATAAAGGTTAGTACTTTATCTCCTGTATCACATGCTTAATACCAGTATCAACACAATTTTATTATTGAATATTCCTTTTTTTCTCCCTTTATACCTATTCCCAATAATTTCAACAATAAATATGTGATAGTTATTTTTTATTTATATTTTTAGGTGGCTGATAAAGATATTAACTACAGATCGACCGTGTAAAATAAAAATTATACGAGTGTTTAGGTGATTCATGAGCTAGAGATTTGGGTCTGAAAAATATGAGATAAAATGTTGGTTAATTAGCAATGAAACTAAGCAAGAATAATTAAAAGGATAATACTGGGAGTTAACTTTATGTATATTAATTCACTCCACTCCATTATTTGTCACGTTGGGTTCCAGCCTCTTGTAAACTTCCACATTAATATTGCCATGAAAAACGTAATACGTACAATATAATTTTCTTTACTGTCATCAATTAATTTATCCATACACCATTCAGTTTAAGTGGAGGTTTACTTTATGGTTTTGAATCTTTGTTTTCATGCTTTGTTGCGTGCAGAATTTGTGCTCGATAATAAAGACTGCTATAATACAATTATTTAGATATAAGATTAGAAATATTTTTGAGAGTTTTTCTATTAAAAGAATTATTTTCTGGATGTAGCTGCATGTATACAAATCAAAGGTGATTCTTTATGATATCTCTTAAGTACATTCTAATTTTCTTTATTAGAAGAAGTTAGAAACAAACAAAAACATGGTTTATTGTAGATGTTGTTTTCAACAGCCTTTTGAAAAATTTAAATTCGTTTTCCCTCCCCGTTCTGCAAGGTAAAATGAACAGACAAATCTGAACCAATGTGCATTTCTAATTTGTCCTTTTTTGGGGGGAGGTTTTTTCTATTTTTAGTAGGTTCTTATCCTTTTATCTACATGGTCCCCATCATCTCTGTCTTAAAAAGATATTTTCACGTGCTAACGTCCTTCATTTATGTATGTACGTTTGTCCTTTTACCATATAGGATACCTTAATTTGATGTCCTGTGTAAATTCAAACACTTAGGTATTTTTCTTGTCAGAACAATATACATTATATATCTCTCATATTATTGAGAATCTCTCCTATCTTACTATATACATGTTTTTTACCAATCGATTTCAAAGTTGGCTTGTATTATATTGGAGTCCCTCGATCGTATTATTATTGTGAGATGTTGTGTAGTAGATATCGTATTATTGGGAGTCCCTCTCGTAGTATTAATGAAATTTTTAAATACGTTTTCCCTCCCCGTGCAGCAAGGTAAAATGAATACACAAATCTGAACCAAAGGTGTCCTTCTTAATTCTTACAGTTACATCCTTTACCTTTATTTTCAGGTAGGATTTTTCTATTTTTAGGTAGGTTCTCGCATCCATTATCAACATGGTCCCCTTCTTCCCATGGACAAGCAGGATGCGAATTTGACTTTGATTTGATAATTGATGAAGAATCGAATCATATGCTTCCTGAAAAGTCACATTTATTGTATGTCCCCACGTTAATTTGTTCTACTTTTAAAAGAAATTTTCACGTGCAAATGTACGTACTTTTGTCTTTAAATAAGCACAGTATGCTTCCCATTAGATTAGGCATTATTATTGTTGACATTAAAACATAAGTCACACGTGGATTAACTACGATATAAAACCACGTTTGAGTTGAATGGTAAAACACGTTATAACCAAAGTATAATTAAGCTCACTAGCTAGCTATTAAGTGCAAGCGGGAAGAGGAGAACCACATAAGCACTTGTTATGAGCATAGGAAGACTCATCAAACCTTTGCAACTTGCCACCTTGTGGAATCTCACCGCACAGATTATTGTAGCTCACGTTAAAACTGCGCAGAAACTTAAGCCTCGTAATTCCCTTAGGTATTGTCCCATAGATACGGTTGTTCCTAAGATCCAACCGTACAAGTTCTTCGACAACCCTACTTTCCCCAAGTCAAAAGCAAGCAAGTTCTTCGCCAGACTTAGACTATGCACATTTTTAAAAATCACCGACGCATCACCCTCCAGCATGTTCCGAGACAAATCCACGACCAACAGGTTCAACTTCGCTAACGACGCTGGAATCTTCCCGGTGAGGCGGTTGCGGGAGAGCGTTATGGACGAGAAATTCTTGGAGAAGGAGCCGTACGAGTCCGGGATGGTGCCGGAGATGCGGTTGCCGTCGAAGCTGATTCCGATTGGATTGGGGAGCGAAGAGAGCGAGGCAGGGAGGTTGCCGGAGAAGGCGCTATAAGAGAAGACGAGGGCCATGAGGGTTTTGATTTGGGACAAGAAATCTGGTATTGTGCCGGAGACATTGGTCTGGATAATATAGAGATAACGGAGTTTGGTGAGTTTTGCGATGGCTGGGGGAATTGCACCGATTACGTTAGGGTTGTTGACAATGTAAAGAAAATTTAAGTGGGGAAGGTTGCCTACGGAGGGGGGAATTGGGTAGGGTTTGGGGAGGTTAAGGTCGGAGAGGTCGAGGATGTTAACACGGTATGTTTGGGTGTCGGTGTCACATGAGACACCTACCCAATTGTTGCAACAGTCAGTGGGTTGGAGCCAGGAAGAGAGAGTGGTAGGGTTGCCAAACTCTTTCTTGATTTGAAGGAGGGCTTGTTTATCTTGTGGGTTGCATAGTTCTGATAGTGCTGGAGTGAAGGATAGGACTACGAGTAAGAGAATGAGAATGATTAAGCGTGACATATCTTTGATTGGATGAGATAAATATTATGATAAGGAGATGGGTGTTTATAATAGAGAGTATCACTATTCTATATTTTACTTCTACGGTGATCAATTTGTGCAATGTAAGTGGTCATAATGGTCACGCTGGTATGCTCCCTCCACTGAGCTTGGATTCAGGTTCCAATTGGACAAAACTTATGGATACATGTATAGTGTCACTGTCGGCCGAAAGCATCGCAATCCATATTTGACTAAAACATTTTGGTGCCCCATCACTCATCATTGCTTCTGCTTAGATAATGGATAAAGATGCATAATTGTTAAAAACCGAATTAAACAGTTCGTAAACCATCAAATTATCCAAAAATAAAAATTTGTTTAAATCGAAAATTAGAAAAACCAAGAATCTAAAAATCATTTATTTTTGTATTTGATTCGATTTTTAGATCTTATTAAAAAAAATAAATCTAATCGAATAAATGGCATATTATCATTATATTAATTTTTATTGTGATAATTAATAATAAGTATTAAATAATGTATTATTATTTTTTTCTTTATAATCAAGATGTATATTTTATTTTCATATGTTAAAAAATGATGTATTAATATTATTAAAAAAACAGTGTTAAATATCAACTAAAGTACTATTATATTAGAAAAAAAAGTTAAAAATATCATTTTATACTAATACTAAAGAGAAGTGAAAATAATAATTTTTAATTAAAACATGTTTAAAAAATTTTAATAAAAAAATAAATTTTATTTTTAAATAATATAATATAATAATTATAATTATGTAAGTTTAGTTGATAGATTTTAATTATAATAATAAAAAAAATAAAAATGGTCAAACTGAAAAGAATCCCAGTACAAAAGTTTGATTTGATTTAGTTTGAATGTGATGCTATATTTAAATTGAATCTAATAGAATTGCATATTTATTTTATATTTAATTTTGAATGATTTTTTGAGTAAAATGTAATGCGAACACTTCTAAAGATGCATAGACACCTCTATGCCACCTATCACCTTGAGAGAGAAAGAGAGAAAAATGAGAAATGTAAGTTGGTAGATGATATAATTTAATAAAAAGAGAGATAGAGAAATAGGTGTATGAGTATATATATATATATATATATATATATATATAGATATATAGATAGAGAAATAGGTGTATGAGTCTATATATATATATGAGTGTAAAAAAAGTCAAAACTTTTAGATGATCTATGTATATGGTGTTGTCATTAAAATTCTTATTTTAATTAACAAAACAAAGCATAATTAACAAAAACTTTGAATTATTATTCCTAAATTTTATAAATAACTGTTGTTAGACAATTAGAACCGTCTGATAAAGATTTAATAATTCATAAATCATTAAGTAAATTAAATTCAAAAAACACCTTTAAATTACTTAATTATATGATGAAATCAAGCGATCCATAATCATGACTGCGTAAATGCAGAGAATCCAAGTCCGAAAAATTGTTTGTTGCTTATATAAAGTCGTCTTATAAAATTCAAACAAGATTATCTCCTCGAAAAAATAGTTGTGATTTATTATGATGTTCCTAAACCATTATTTCTCTGCAATTAAATTTATTGTAGACACTATAGGAGCAGCTAGAACTTGCTAAAAGCTGCTTCACAGTAACTAGAAAAATGTTACATGCAGTTGCCGTTATGATAAAACCACGTGAATTGAAAGTGAAACAAATCATCTATCGCATGGGGGAAGAGGAGAGCCACACAAGCACTTATTGTGAGCATAGGAAGACACCTTAATTCTTTGCAAGTTGCCACCTTGCGGAATCTCACCACACAGATTGTTGTTACTCACGTTCAACTTATCCAGATACTTAAGCGCCAAAAGTCCCTGAGGCAATGTCCCATAGATACGGTTGTGCCTAATATCCAAGGCGTTCAATGTCTCCGACAACCCTACTTTCCCCAAATCAAAAGCAAGCAAGTTGTTCTTTCCCAGATTTATCTGCGCCGTGTCTTTGTCCGACCCAAACAGCACCGACGCGTCACCCTCCAGCATGTTCCGAGACAAGTCCACGAACCGCAGGTTCAGCTTTGCCAGCGTCGCCGGAATCTTCCCGGTGAGGCGGTTGCGGGAAAGACGCATCGCTATGAACTTCTCGGAGAAGGAGCCGAAGGAGTCCGGGATGGGGCCGGAGATGCGGTTGCCGTTGAAGTTGATTCCGATGAGGTTGGGGAGCGAAGGGAGCGAGGCGGGGAGGTTGCCGGAGAGGTTGTTGTAAGAGAAATCGATGGTGACTAGGGTTCTGATTTGGGACAAGAAATCTGGTATTGTGCCGGAGACATTGGTGTATTTGATGTAGAGATAATTGAGGTTGGTGAGATTAACGATGGCCGAGGGGATTGCGCCGACGAAGTTAGTCTTGGAGATGAAAAGATGGTTCAAGTAGGGAAGGTTGCCTATGGAGGGGGGAATAGGGTAGGGTTTGGGGAGGTTAAGGTAGGAGAGGTCGAGGTAGTCGACGCGGCATGTTCCGTTGTCGTTGCTGCAAAGGACACCTGACCAAATGATGTTGCAGTAGTCAGTGGTTGGGAGCCAGGAGGAGAGGGTGGTTGGGTTGCCAAGCTCTTTCTTTATTTTAAGAAGAACTTGCTTGTCTTGTTGGTTGCATAGTTTTGTGAGTGTTGGTGGACTAAGGGATAGGCATATGTGCAAGACGATGAGGATGCTAATTAAGCGTGACATCCTTGCTTGCTGAGATTTTTTATTCGGTGGAATTGTGTGTGAAACTTTAAGGGGAATTCGATATTGGCATCCCACAATGATATTCATACACTTTAAAATAGGATATCTTTATTGGTTCAATTGTTAAAAAACTAATTTATATTTTACAATGTAGATTTGATTTTCATTACGTTGATATGATAATTTTATTCATAAGTATATTTATAAGTGATCATTAAACTTTAACGTCTGTTTAGTTCGGTGAATTTCATCTAAATTTTTTTTATAAAAATATTAGTTTGATTGCAAGAAAAAGGAAATGAATAAAAGAAAATGATAAATATGATAAGTAATTAATGTGATAAAAAAAATGAAAAAATAGAAGAAAGAGTAAATGGTTGATGAATATTTTTTATTGGCATTACACGTCTCTTTGGAGTGTGTCTCTTTCATGACAGCTAATTATTGCAGTATGCTACTATCGTCAACTCGTACAATATTTTCACGTGCTGATGTCTTTCTTGATTTGGAGTAGGGCTTGCTTGTCTTGTGGGTTGAATAGTTCTAAGATTGTAACAGTTTTTTTTTTAAGAGAAGCTAAAGTGTGAAAGCTTTTTAGTCGTAACAGTGAAGGATATTACTATGAATAAGAGGATGCTAAAGTGTGAGATCTTTCTGGAAGTTTCGGTTGAATGTGACTTGTGTGTGAATTGAAAGGGAAGTGGGGGATTATATATATATATAGATGAAAAAGATTAAACTATATTTATATAATTTTGATAATTATTATACTATTTTTATAATTTGATATACAATATAATTTTTAATGATGTAATTATTAAATTATATCTACATATTATTAAGATTGTTTATATTAAATTTTATTAAAATTAAATAATAACAAAAAATAATTAAATAATTTATATTTTAAAATATTTATATTATACCGATTACACACGCACACAACCTAGTAATGAAATATGTGCATTCTAAAATGAGGTGAATTGGGATAAAAATAAGAGAGCTTTCTCTATTTCTTAATTGTTGTGCTACTATGGTCAATTAGCCCAATGAATATAGGTACACTCCCCACTTGGGGATATAGGTTTCAATGGGACAAAACTTATGGATATATGCAGGTTCTAATACTTTCTT
Source organism: Glycine latifolia (assembly GCA_013407115.1). Taxonomy (NCBI): domain Eukaryota; kingdom Viridiplantae; phylum Streptophyta; class Magnoliopsida; order Fabales; family Fabaceae; genus Glycine; species Glycine latifolia. The sequence goes on from CM023945.1 coordinate 28,227,925, forward strand.
TTTTCAAGAAAAAGTAATTTAAAAAATATAAAACGCCTTTTTTGACCTAGATATATGACGAAAACATTTTCGTGCTCAGATCAGCGCTTATGTTTAGATAATCTATGTACGAATAAAGTGGCGGCATTAAAACTTATTTATTCTTTTTTTTCTACAATTAAAACTCTTATTTTAATTAGCAAAGCAACGCAAAAACTATTTGAATTAATATACCTAAATGTTTATGAATGACTAAATAAATAGTGTTTCAAAAATATTATTTAAAAAGTTGGCATATTGATTTTAATTTGATTAAGTACTTGTGTGGCTCTCCTCTTCCCACCTGCACTTAATTAGGTGTCTTCCTATGTTAAAATTTGTTGTGAAGGTAGTTTTAAACTCTTCCTAGACATCATTCAAGATTTAGTTATATAACAAAAAGTAATAATACACATACATCTACATTTTTTAAATACCTAATTAACATTTATAATGTTTCTTTATTTATGTTTTCTTTTTCTTTTTCTCATTAAGCGTAAAATAGTATATTAGTTGTCCATGAATGCTTTATAGAAATTCAGCTGCATCAGATAGAGAAATAAACACTGTATGCTTCCCATTAGATTAGACATTATTATTAACTTTAATAAAACATAAGTCATACATGGATTAACTGCAGCATAAAACCACGCGTAGAATGAAAACACGTTATTCATCCATAGAATATTACCCAAACCAAAGTACAAGGTCACTAGCTAGCTATTAAGGGCTGGCTGGAAGAGGAGAGCCACACAAGCACATGTTA
>CM023945.1:28228718-28277641 GCA_013407115.1 Glycine latifolia
TTGTTGACACAGGTCCTTCAATGGATCGATAATAATGGGAGAAAATCACACACAACACTAACGGTGGGAGAGTTTTTCTGAATTTCTCTTTTTATTCACTTCTTCTCATTCTCTCTCTCTACAAAGCTGTTACAATTCTCCTTTTATAGACAATCAATAGTTAAATGATTTTCCATGTTTCTAGGTTCTCTATTTTCTAAATGACTTTCCATGTTTCTAGGTTCTCTATTTTCAATACAATTGCTCATTTAAGGCTATCCACTAATACTCCTCCATAGACTTAAATGTTTCTTCCATCTCGCATCCCAATCATCTTCTTGCAATTTTCCAATAATGAACTCGATAATGGCTTGGTAAATATGTCGGCTACTTGAGCTCGGCTCTCAACATGCTTTAGCTCGACCTTCCCGTCTTTCACCTGATCCCGGATGAAATGAAATCTGACATCTATATGCTTGCTCCTTTCGTGGTTTACCGGGTTCTTTGCTAGCTCAATAGCTGATTTGTTATCAACTCGGATCTCGGTTGGTCCGACTTCCTTTTGCTTCAACTTGCTCAACAAATTCCTTAACCAGATTGCATGGCATACACACCATGATGCTGCTACATACTCGGCCTCACATGTCGACAAAGTCACTATGGGTTGCTTCTTTGAAAGCCATGTGAACGCCGTGCTTCCCATGTAAAACACATATCCGGATGTACTCTTCCGGTCATCAACATCTCCACACCAGTCGCTATCAGAATATCCCAAAAGTCTATAATCCTCGGTCTTCGTATAGTAAAGTCCCAGTGAAGTCGTTCCTCGGATGTACCTTAGTATCCTCTTCGCCGCTTTCCAATGAGAGTAGGTCGGCTCCTCCATAAACCGACTTATGATTCCTGTGCTTAACGAAATATCTGGCCTTGTGCATGTCAGATATCTCAGACATCCGACTAGACTTCTGTATCTACTCGGATCAACTCTTTCTCCTCCATCATACTTAGACAATTTTGCTCCGGGTTCCATAGGGGTTGAAACCGGGTTACAATCTTCCATCTTGAACTTCTTCAAAATTTCCTTTGTATAGGCTTCTTGTGACACGAAAATTCCTTCTCTGTCTTGTTTTACCTCTAATCCGAGAAAGTACTTCATCAATCCGAGATCTGTCATCTCGAACTCCTTCTTCATTGCTTCCTTGAACTCCTTTATTATTTTCTCATTATTTCCCATGAAGATCAAGTCGTCTACATACAGTGCAACAACTAATAAATCATCTCCCTTCTTCTTCACATAGACAGCATGCTCGTATGGACACTGCTCAAGTCCGTTTTTCTTGAAATATGCATCTATCCGAGTATTCCAAGCTCGGGGTGCTTGCTTCAGTCCATATAACGCCTTTTTCAGTCTCAACACTTTTCTTTCTTCTCCGACTTTCCTGTAGCCCGGAGGTTGTTCAAGATACACCTCCTCCTCAAGTACTCCATTTAGAAAAGCTGACTTCACGTCCATCTGGTAAATAGGCCACTTAAACTGTGCTGCTTGTGAAATCAGTAACCGGATTGTTTCCATCCGCGCTACGGGTGCAAAGACTTCATCATAATCTATTCCGGCCTTCTGTTTGTACCCCTTTGCTACAAGCCGGGCTTTGTACCTTTCAATTTCGCCCTGTGCATTCAACTTCTTCTTATAGACCCACTTAACTCCTATAGGCCGACTTCCTTTAGGTAGCTCCGCTAGATCCCACGTTTCATTCTTGTTGATTGCTTTTATTTCTTCGTCCATCGCATCTCGCCATTTTTTATCTCGGACAACTTCTTCAAAGCTTATGTCCTCGGCATCTCCTAATAAACAAACTAGGTGGACTTCAGTTGAGTCGTACAAATCTCTCAAGGTCCTCGTTCTCGGCTGTACTTCATCCTCATCTTCTTCCGAGTTATCTGAACTCGTCGGATCGTTACTGCTTCCAGAATTGCCTTCTATAGCTGGAGTGACCGGCATAACGTTTTCTTTTTTTGCCGGGTTGCTTGAATTCCAATCCCACTCGTCAGTTTCATTCATCTTCACATCTCGGCTTATTACTACCTTCTTATTAACGGGGTCATAGAGTCTATACCCCTTCGTCTGTTCGTCATACCCAATAAACACAAACTTCCTGCTTTTGTCTTCAAGCTTCGTCCTCTGTTGATCGGGAACATGTGCATAGGCAATGCTTCCGAATATTCTCAAGTGTTCTACGGACGGCTTCCTTCCACTCCATACTTCTTGCGGGGTTTTGTCTTTCAAAATTGCATGAACACATCGGTTCTGAATGTGTATTGCACATTGGACGGCTTCCGCCCAAAACTCTTTAGGCATGTTTTTGTTCTTCATCATTGATCGGACCATGTCTAGGATAGTCCGGTTCTTCCTTTCTGCTACGCCGTTCTGCTGTGGTGAGTAGGGTGCCGTCAGAAATTTCCTTATGCCATTCTCTTCACAGAAATTTGTGAATGCCCTCGAAGTGTATTCTCCTCCTCGGTCTGATCTCACTGACTTAATGTAACTTCCAGTCGTCTTTTCAACCATCGCTTTAAACCTTTTGAACACCTCGAACACCTCGGATTTCTCCTTTAGAAAATATACCCAAGTCTTTCTAGAGAAGTCATCAATGAACGTCACAAAATATCTCTTCCCACTGAATGATCCAGGATTGATTGGTCCACAGATGTCGGTGTGGATCAATCCTAGGGGTTGTTTAGCTCGGTACTCGGCCTTCTTCTGAAATGGACTCCTTGGATGTTTCCCGAGCACGCAGCTCTCACAGAACTTCCTATCACAACTTATCTCGGGTATGCCGACTACTATTCTTCTCTTTGCCATCTCGGTTACAGCACCAAAAGAAAGGTGCCCTAACCTCAAATGCCACAATACCGACTTATCTTCTATCTCGACATTCAAACACCGTTCTTCAAAACACTTTAGGTTCAACTTAAACATTCTGTTTCTGCTCATCTCTACTCGGGCTATTGGCCGACCTCCGTCATCTCTCAACTCCATTACTCGACCTTTCATCATTACTGTGTAGCCTTTCTCCATCAACTGTCCAACACTTAAAATGCTACTTTTTAGGTCGGGAACATAATACACATCCCGGATTTGTCCAATCCGCCCATTCTTCTGGATAAACTTGATCGTTCCTCGGCCTCTGACTTCCACCTTTGATGCGTCTCCAAACGATACATGTCCGCTCTCCACCGTTTTCATCTCCTTAAATAACTCCTTATGTCCACACATGTGGTTGCTTGCACCAGTGTCAAGGTACCACTCTATCTTGTCAGAATTTCCACTATTGTGTGCCATCATTAGCAATTCATCTCTTGTCTCCCCTTCTGTAGCAAGGTTTGACCTTTCTTCCACCCTTTTTCCATTTCGACAATCCTTCGCAAAATGGCCAATTCTCCCACAATTGTAGCACTTGTCCGGGTTGCAGTCCCTCGCATAATGCCCGAACTTTCCACATTTAAAGCATTCCACGTCGGAATGACTGGACCGACCTCCTCGTCGACCACGTCCTCTTCCACGCCAATTCTGATTTCCTTGTTCTCTGTCCTCATTTCCGCCTTCATGACCTCGACCACGACCACGACTGCTTCGGCCACGACTTCTGCCTCGGAAAGTCTGCATCCTCTCTTCTTTAATTGTTGCCTTTGTCTGTAGTGCTTCCTCCAAAGTCTCTTTCTCTTTCCTTTTCTTTCTTTGTTCATGTGCTTCCAGTGAGCCGGCAAGCTCATCTACTGTAAGCGTTGTCAGGTCTTTTGATTCTTCAATCGCGCATACCACGTTCTCAAACTGGTCTGTTAGGGATCTCAGAATCTTCTCCACAACTCTGTTCTCGGACGTATTCTCTCCACTCCTTTTCAGCTGATTCACCACTGTCTGTACCCGGGTGAGGAACTCGGATACAGTCTCCGTCTCCTTCATTTTCAACATTTCAAACTCGGCACGTAGAGTTTGAAGTCGGATCTGCTTAACACGGTCAGCACCTCGGTAGACATTTGCTAGGATGTCCCATGCTTCCTTTGACGTCGCCGCATCTGCTATCTTCTCAAAACCGGATTCGTCTACAGCTCGGAACAGCATGTAGAGGGCGGCTTTGTCCTTCTGTGGACTCAGGTTCCTCAAAACCATTCTGGACTATTTCCCATGCATCTTGCGATCCCAACAAAGCTTTCATTTGAATACTCCAATTCTCATAACCTCCCTTTGTGAGGCGAGGCAGAGGCAGACTGTTTGCACTCACTCCCTCCATGTCAAGCTCTGATGCCAATTTGTTGACACAGGTCCTTCAATGGATCGATAATAATGGGAGAAAATCACACACAACACTAACGGTGGGAGAGTTTTTCTGAATTTCTCTTTTTATTCACTTCTTCTCATTCTCTCTCTCTACAAAGCTGTTACAATTCTCCTTTTATAGACAATCAATAGTTAAATGATTTTCCATGTTTCTAGGTTCTCTATTTTCTAAATGACTTTCCATGTTTCTAGGTTCTCTATTTTCAATACAATTGCTCATTTAAGGCTATCCACTAATAGTTATTAGCATAAGAAGACACATCAAATCTTTGCAAGTTCCCACCCTGCAGAACCTCACCACACAGATTATTAAAACTCACATTCAAACTGTGCAAAAACTTAAGCGTAGTGAGTCCCTGAGGTAGCGTCCCATAGATACGGTTGTTCCTTAGATACAAGCCGTTCAAGTTCTTCGACAACCCTACTTTCCCCAGATCAAAAGCAAGCATGTTCTTCACGAGATGTATCTTCTACGTGTTTTTCTCAGTCCCAAACAACACCGACGCATCACCCTCCAGCATGTTCCGAGACAATTCCACGAACGCCAGGTTCAGATTCGCTAACATCATCAGAATCTTCCCGGTGAGGCGGTTGTGGGAGATCGTCGTCGACGTGAACAAGTTAGAGAATTCCCCGTACGAGTCCGGGATGGCGCCGGAGATTTGGTTGCCGCCGAAAGTGATTCCAACGAGAGAGATGAATGATTTTAACTTTTAATATCCATTATAATTATAGCTAATATAAAAAAGTGATTTCTATATTTTGATTATAGTGGATGTAAAAAATTGTTAAAAGTATTTTTTTATATTACTTATAATTACCATCGATCGATCTTACAAGTTAAAATCATCCATTTTTAATAAATAATTTTTTCAAAGAGCCTAGTTTAATAAAAAATTCCACAATTAACAGGATAAAATCGGAAGTTTGATATTCTTTTTCTTATTTATTTTAACATTTCAATTTATTATTTTTAAAAGTAACTATACACCGTAAACATGTCAGATTTTATTATGAAGTAATAACAAGCCAGCTTCAATTCGTGCGTTTCACAACTCCAAACCCGACATCGCACCATATAGCAGCACTGAAATTAAAAATGCAATACAATTACATAGTGTCACATATGACATGTTAAATTCTTAGCAAAGAAACTCAACACCATGAGAACACAGAAGAGTTTCTCGCATTCGTATGTAGTATACTATTTGTGGTAATTAAGCGCAAATGAACTATGTTTGGTTGAACTCTAGAACCGTTTGCAGCTTGGTAGAGGGGAGCCACACAAGCACTTGTTATGAGCATACAAAGACGCATCAAATTCTTGCAATTTACCACCCCGTGGAATCTCACCACACAGATAATTGTAGCTCACATCGAGATAATACAGATCCTTAAGCGACGTAAGTCCCTTAGGTAGCGTCCCATATATAAGATTGTGGCCAACATCCAACAACCCCAAGGTCTTCGGCAACCTTACTTTTCCCAAATCAAAAGCAAACAAGTTGTTCGCCAGATATATCCTCTCCGTGTGTTTCTCCGACCCAAACAACACTGACGCATCACCCTCCAGCATGTTCCGGGACAAGTCCACAATCTTCATGTCCGGCTTCCCCAGCGAAGCCGGAATCTTCCCTGTGAGGCGGTTTCCGGAGAGTGATATAAACCCGAATCTCTCAGAGACGGAGGCGAACAAATCCGGGATGGCGCCGGAGATGTAGTTGTTGTCGAAGGAGACTCCGTAGAGATCGGGAAGAGAAGGAAGCCATGTAGGGAAGTTGCCGGAGAGTTTGTTGTTGGAGAGGTCGAGGAATCCGAGGGCTTTGATTTGGGACAAGAAATGGGGTATCTGGCCGGAGATATTGGTGTATCTGATGTTGAGCTCACGAAGCTTGGTGAGTTTGGTGATGGTGGTGGGTATTGTGCCAACGATGTTGGGGTTGTTGGTGATGTAAAGAAATTTGAGGTAGGGAAGGTTACCTACGGAGGGGGGAATAGGGTAGGGTTTGCGGAGGTTAAGTTCGGAGAGGTCGAGGTTGTCGACGCGGTATGTTGGGGTGACGGTGTCGCATGAGACACCTACCCAGCTGTTGTTGCAACAGTCGGTCTTTGGGTGCCATGAGGAAAGAGTGGTTGGGTTGCCAAGCTCTTTCTTGATTTGGAGTAGCGCTTGTTTGTCTTGTGGGTTGCATAATTCTTCTGAGAGTGCGGGAGAGAAGGACATGACTATGAGTAGAAGAATGCTTAAGCGAGACATGTTTGAAGGGATTTTGATTAATTCGGTATGATTTGTGTCTGAAAATTGGACGTATATATATGGGTGTGTCGGCATCACGAATGTCTCCTTCGAGTTTATTCGTACTACGTAAGCGGTCAAAAAGGTCATGCATGTGTGCTCCCTCCAATGTGCTGTGGTCTTATGGATATAGGTTCCAATGGACCAAACTTATGGACTGTGATCTTATGGATTTAGGTTCCAATTGAACTAAACATATGGGCTACGATCTTGTGGATTTAAGTATCAATTGAAAAAACTTGCCCTCAGCATGTAGATAATCCACGCATGAAACGACGGGCTCATTTACTGCAAACGGGGACTTTATAGATTTGGGGTGATTTTCAAATAATTTTAAAAAAAGAGATAAGTACTAACAGATTTTATGACTTAATTGAAATTGTAAATTTGTTTATGGACTTATATTTATTTTATTTTATTAAATTGAAGTTGTGTAATTATTTACTAATTTTTCACAATTTCAAAAATTCTCAAGTGAAGTCGTAAGTATTGACACGATTTTTGTTATTTTTCTTTTATTCGGTGTATGACTTCAAAAGTTGTATTTGTGCCTCTTTTTTTATATGGAAGTTGTATGTCTATTTATTATTTTTTATTATTTTTTTAAAAAAAATTTGATGAAGTCATAAGCTGTTGTCCGACTTTTTCTTAAAAGCCCAAATTTGCTTATGCTTTTTTTTGTTAACGTGTTTGTGCCACTTTGTGGTTTGTAATATTTTTAAGACTTTTGTTGAATTCTTTTAATTCTTTTGTTTGGTCTTTTATTTTTGTAAAACTTTTGTTTCATTTTTTTTATTTCTTTTGTTTAGTAAATTTTAGTAAAAATATTTTATTTTTAATTTAAGAATTTACTAATTAAATAAAAAAATGTAAATTAGTAAATTCTTAAATTAAAGAATTTACCGTATTGAGTGCATCCCTAAAACGAGGCAAAAACTGTGTTTAAGGCCAAGACGACCAACTACTGTTACTGGATCATATCTTTTAGATTAAAGAATGCAAGGGAGACATTAAGAGCAACTTTAGTGGAGGATTTTGGGGAGAGATCTTAAGCTGAAGATCTCTCTTTTCCTAGATCCACCACTAAAGAGGACAAACAGATCTCCACGTGGAGATCCGGATCTTCTCCAAAAACCCTAAAGATCTGCACGGTGTTCAAAAAAAATAATTTTTTAAGTGACAGGACAAAAAAAATGAAAAAAAATAAATAAAATGAAATTAAAAGTTAAAATTAATTACTTAAAATTAATTATATGCTTTATCAATATTCTTATATTTTTCCCATGCTTTATTAATTAAAATTAATTACTTAATTAATTTAATTAAATTTTTAATATTTAAAAGTAGGGTCCATGTGGGACCTATTAAAATTATCTAAGATCTTAATTTAGAATCTACCAATAAAGAAAAAATGTCACAGATCTTAAGAGATCTTCAATCCTACGTGGCGCTATGGGGTTCACCAAAAAGTGATCTAAAATTCCAATTTGAGATCTACCACTAAAGATGTTCTAATGTACTCGCTGACATGTTGCGGAGAAATGTAGAAGCTCATGTCAATGACATGATCAACAAATTGACTAGCACTTTGACCCACTACGAGACCTACAAAAACTATTCAATACTATAAACATACAACTCCGGAAAAGGGATCATTCGTCGTTCGAGCTGGAAACTTTACAAATGATCTCAAAATTAAGTCATAGAAATACAATTACATTAAATTCTTGGATGACATACTTTCTTTTCATGATAATCTTATTCAAGTCTATTAAAATTGCTTTGTATACAAGATACTCGTGACCTCAATAAAAAAATTGCAATTCAATATGGTTCTCTACAAGCAATTGAATTAGAACACTTGACCAAAACTACAATAAAAAGTTCAATTTTTTTTTATAAAAAAAAATATTAGCTAGGGTATCATTTTGATTATTTTTCATTATTTAAAGTACGTACGGGAGGTGTGACATGCTTGTTGTTGGTTTTGTCATTGATGTGAACTCCTCTTAAATATAAATGGGTGAAAACAATTCTTGTACTCTATTTAATATATTTTGTTTACCAAAAAATAATCGTGTTCAAATCATACTATATCTAGCTAAACAATCTCTTAAAATTAAATTATAAAAAAAACATTTTATATTTATTTTATTTTTGACTATGTACGATGCAAAGAAGCTAAATAGCTTATAGTGCATTAAGATTAAATTGGAAGAAAACTATCCAATTTTTAATATATATTGATGACAAATTAAAAATGGGATACAATTACAGTGTCACATATACATTTACGTGACTGACGTGTTAAATTCTTAGCAAATTCGCTCAACGTTATGATAACACAGAAGATTTCTCTTATTCTTATACCCTATTCCGGTAAGCGCAAATGAACTATGTTCCGTGGAACTCTAGAACCGTTTGCAGCTTGGAAGAGGAGAGCCACACAAGCACTTGTTATTAGCATAGAAAGACTCATCAATTTCTTGCAACTTACCACCCCGTGGAATCTCACCACAAAGTTTATTGTAGCTCACATCGAACCGGTACAGATTCTTAAGCGAAGTAAGTCCCTTAGGTAGTGTCCCATATAAACGATTGTGCCCAACGTCCAACGAGTCCAAGACCTTTGGCACCCTTACTTTTCCAAAATCAAAAGCAAACAAGTTGTTTGCCAGATATATCATCTCCGTGCGTTTCTCCGACCCAAACAACACATACGCATCACCCTCAAGCCTGTTTCGAGACAAGTCCACAATCTTCAGGTTCAACTTCCGCAGCGATGACGGAATCTTCCCGGAGAGGCGGTTGCCGGAGAGTGTCATGTACCCAAACCGCTTCGAGACGGAGCCAAACGAGTCCGGGATGGCGCCGGAGATGCGATTGTTGTCGAAGGCGACTCCGTAGAGGTCGGGGAGAGAAGGAAGCCAGGCAGGGAGGTTGCCGGAGAGTTTGCAGTTGGAGAATTCGAGGAATTGGAGGGTTTTCATTTGGGACAAGAAATGGGGTATCTGGCCGGAGACACTAGTGTGTCTGATATAGAGCTCACGAAGCTTGGTGAGTTTGGTGATGGTGGTGGGTATTGTGCCAACGATGTTGGGGGAGTTGGTGATGAAAAGAAATTTGAGGTAGGGAAGGTTACCTATGGAGGAGGGAATAGGGTAGGGTTTGGTGAGGTAAATTTCGGAGAGGTCGAGGTTGTCGACGCGGTATGTTGGGGTGACGGTGTCGCATGAGACACCTACCCAGTTGTTGTTGCAGCAGTCTGTCTTTGGGTTCCATGAGGAGAGATTGGTTGGGTTGCCAAGCTCTCTCTTGATTTGAAGGAGGGTTTGTTTATCTTGTGGGTTGCATAGTTCTGACAGTGCGGGAGTGAAGGATAGGGCTACGAGCAAGAGAATGAGAATGCTTAAGTGTGACATCTTTGAAGGGATTTTCAATGGGTGTGAAAAATGGGATATGGATTCCATGTATATATATGAATTGGCATCATGGCACATCACGTGACTTAATTTGAGTTAAATTGATCTACGTAAATGGTCATAAAAGTTATGCGTGTATTCCCCCCTCCTATGGGCTGTGGTCTCATGAATATAGGTTGCAATGGACAAAACTTATGGATTGTAATCTCATGGATATTGATTCCAATCCAACAAACTTATGGACTATTCTCTTAATTAGGTTCCAATGGACAAAACTTATGGGTTGCAGTCTCATGGATAACAGTTCCAATCAGGCAAAACTTATGGGTTGTAGTCTCATGGATATTGATTCCAATCAAACAAAACTTATGGGCTATTCTCTTAATTAGCTTCCAGTGGACAAAACTTATGGGTGACAGTCTCATGGATATCAGTTCCAATCAGACAAAACTTATGGGCTATTCTCTTACTTAGCTTCCAATTAACAAAACTTACTCCCATGGTTTACATAATCTACGCATCGACGGTGCTCAAATTCTTATTTTCATTAACATAACAATGCAAAAAATACACTTACACTGTCTTTGGTTTAGCTGATTTAGCTAAGAAAAAAGTGAAAACTATGGAAAAAATGAATAGAAATAATAATTTTAGCTGGTATTTAATTATAACTATTTTAAATTAGTACTCATGATCAAAAAGGTCATTAGATATTTTTTTTAATTACCTCTTTATGTCTCTTGATTATTTAAAGAGAAATAAACAGTAGGAAAATGTATAGAAATAAAATTATACATATATATATATATATATAATGTATAGTTGAAGAAAGATAAAATTATAATTTATTATATATTTATATTTTTTTATAATTTCTACTAAAATAAGAAAAATAACTTTTTTTTTGTTTTTCTTTTAAATAATGAAAAAAAACTTTTATTTTGTCTTTTCATCTTCCCTTCACATATAAACAAAATATTCATGTCTTACACCATTAGTGTCTTGCATTGGCTCAGCAAAAATTGACTTAAATATTAATGCCAAGTAGCATCACGAACAAAGCAGGATCAGGGAATTAGAAAAGACTGGTGCTTGGCATTCCCCATGTAGGTGATGGTTGAAGATTAGGTTGGGTTTACCGCATATGCTTCTAAACTTAATTATGCCAATCATATATATTCCTATCACATGGTGTTAAAAATATGTTATATGCTATTATTTTACATATTTCAATGGAGAGTGATTACAACAGTATTTTCCAATATCCCAATTTGATTCTATTCTCCCTTTCAATTTGTTAGATCCAAATTTTTTGCATGGCGGTGTTTTTCAATGTAATAAAGCTAAGCAAATGGGAGTTCTTCTTTGGCATTTCATTCTTTGGTGCCTTTTGAGTTGTGTGTAAGGTGTTGTTTCTAGAAATGAATCTGTTAAATTCGTATAGGCCTAGATAATCTTAATGAAAATTAATATAATGATTCTATGCGAAGGTGATTGTTAGTCCTTGTACCTGGTGTATTTCCTCTTTATATTGTGTATTAGGATAAGTTGGTATTCTGTATTTAGCCAAAGGTGTGGCATGGTTGTTGGTTTTCTCATTAATGTAACCTCATTTTTTTACCAAAATGGGTTAGTTCTCAAAATTAATTATTAAAATGGATGGTTTACAAAATTATTTATTTGTTATGAGTGATTTTTGTCATGTAAGATGTAAGAGGTGCGATCCTAACTCTGTGTTTTTGTTTGTCCTGTAGCATAATATATCATTCTAATATGTTCTACTATTAAGTTGATGCTAAATTAAATAAAAATATGACATAAAATTTAGTCATTAAACAAATAGTTAACGTCAGCTAAACTGACACTAAATACTTGACAAATGATTATCAAAGTAGTGCCTCTTGATATAGGACAAACAAAATTTCAGGTGACACCTCATGCATCTTATGTAACAAAAATCACTTATAATAGATAAAACACTCACTTTGATAATTAGATTTACCAAATAAGCCATTTTGGTAATTAAAAAAGTCTGTAAACTAGGTAAATGAGTTAAAATAATTCTTATTATTTACTCTAATTTAATAAAAGAAAACATTTGATATTCTTTTTATTTTTGACTTTGTGCGATGCAAAAGAAGCTAATAGTGCATTAAAAATTGAAAGAAAACGTCTACAACTTTTAAGATATACCGGTGATAAAATATAAGTGAGATACAATTACATAGTGCAACATATACAATTACGTGACGCGTTAAATTCATAGCAAAATAGCTTAACATTAAGGCTTATGAGAAGACAAGTATATTTATCTTATTCTTTTACCCTTTCTCGTAAGAACTATGTTCTGTTGAGCTCTATTAGTGCTTGCACTTCGGAAGCAGAGAGCCGCACAAGCACTTGTTATGCGCATAGGAAGAAACATCAATTTTTTGCAACCTACCACCCGTGCAATCTTTCCACACAGATTATTGTAGCTAACATCCAACAAGCCCAGATTCTTAACCGACGTAAGTCCCTCAGGCAGCGTTCCATATAAACGATTGTGACTAAGATCCAAGATCCCCAAGGTTTTTGACACCCTTACTTTCCCGAAATCAAAAGCAAACGAATTGTTCGCCAGATTTATCTGAAACGTGTGTTTCTCCTACCCGAACAACACCGACGCATCACCCTCCAGCATGTTCTGAGACAAGTCCACAAAATCAAAGACCAGCTTGACTAGAATCCCCCCAATGAGGTGCTTGTTGGAGAGAGTTATTAGCTTGAAGGGCTCCCAGAAGGAGTCGAAGTTGTTCGAGATGGCGCTAGAGATGTGATTGCCGTCAAAGGAGACTCTGTAGAGGTTGGGGAGAGAAGGGAGCCTGGGAGGAAGGTTGCCGAAGAAGTTGTTGTAGTGGAAGATGATGGTTTCAAGGGTTTTGATTTGGGATACGAAATGGAGTATCCGTTGGAGACACTGGTGAATTTGATTTGGAGTTCACAAAGCATGGTGAGTTTGGTGATGGTGGGGTGTAACACCCCAATTGAATTACACCAAAATGAGAGAGATTCAGAAATTATATAAATACGAGATTGTGCAGTTGAAGATGACTTAAAATAATCAATTAATACTACTTATATTAACAAAATACATATACTTTATAATAGTCTATCACTTAAGAGTTTCATAATTAAACGTGTTTGACATAGATTAATTATTAGATGAAAAATCATTTAAATTTTTTTTTGAAAAACGTGAAAGATGACAAAACATGCTAAAAAATTTTGTGTTTATTTATAGGATTAATCATTGATTCTGAAAGGAGACAAGAGCTGATTTTTGAGATATCGAAAATGACTATCTATAGAGGATTCTGATTATTGGAGAATTCTGACCAACAAAAATATTAACCGAAGTATTATTATGTAAAGAACCATAGTGTAAGAAATATTGTGTCAACCAGGTTTTTGGTGTTTGTGATGGAAAGAAAATCGAGGTAGGAAAGGTTACCTACGGAGGGGGGAATAGGGTAGGGTTTGGTGAGGTTAAGGTCATTGAGGTCTAGGTGGTTCACACGGTATGCTTGGGTTTTGTTGGCGCATGACACACCAACCCTGTTGCTGTTGCAGCAATCAGTGGATGGGAGCCAGGAAGAGAGAGTGGTAGGGTTGCCAAACTCTTTCTTGATATGAAGAAGGGCTTGTTTGTCTCGTGCGTTGCATAGTTCTGATAGTGCTGAAGTGAAAGATAGGACTATGAGTAAGAGAATGAAAATGAGAATGGTTAAGTGTGACATCTTTGCAGGGATTTTGAATGGGATGTGAAAAATGGACGTGGATTCCATGCATATATAATATGTGTTGGCATCCATGTCTCCTTCAAGTCAATGCGCGATACGTAAGTGGTCAACGGGTCAAAAAGGTCATGCATGTATGTACGCGGCCGCCAGTGGAATCTGGTCTTGTGGGAGTATAGTTTCAATGGACGAAACTTATATATGGGCTATGGTCTTGGTGGATTTTGATTCCAGTTGACAAAAAATGTGGCTTGTAGTTGTGGTACTATTGGATATAGGTTTCGATTCAAAAGCACGAGCTTAAATTAATATGGATTTAATCAATATATTGTCACTGTAAAGTTTTTTAAATTATTAATTGATTGAAAATATTTTAGATATGACATTTTTATAGTGTAATTATTATAAAAATTTATAATCTTATCTTTCATGAAAGCTTAGAATTAGATTATAATGAAAAAATTATTTACACTATTAATGCATTACAGTAAAATCCAATAAAAATAAGTAAATTTTATAGATTACGTACTAAGTTTTAGAAAGTAATTATCTATTTTTAAGAAAATTAGTAAGCATACTTCTTCATTCTGAAAATGATAATTCAGAATTAAAAACCTTCATTTTGGATTACCTTTTCTGAATTGATCAAACGGAGTGGTGACTCATAATAAATTTCTGGATTAAAATTTCTATTAAGTTATTTATATTAATATTATATTTGTAAAACTCATTAAGATTTTATTTATATTTCTTAATTTTCTTATTACTAAATATTATAAATCATGTATAAATAATACTGAATTTAACAATCAAATAAAGATTAAAATAAAACACTTTTTTTAATAAAAAAAATATTTAAGTAAAATTATTTTTTGTTCTATACGAATCATAAACTTAAGATTAATAAATCTGTTCGGTCACAGTTTAAACCTTTACATTCTTAGCTACTTTTTCTGTAACAGGTTTAGGTCTAATTAAGATTTTTTATTACTTTGAATACTGAAGTTCGTGACGATAAGACATATCATTGAACTGAGGTTTATTGAAAGTTTTTCTTATATATCTTTACTCGCGTGTTCTTTTTGTTTGAGAAATATGGGTTACTATTTTTCTTTCCTAAATTTGAATTGGAAGATCTAGACATAAAATATCAAATTTGTCTGTAAATTCTGAATTACCTTGTGATCGAGGATCATATAAATAAGAATAAGTGGATGTTGTGGCACTGATGAGTCTCCAGTGGTTGCAACAGTATAAAATGACTTGTAACTGCCATTTAAGCCGGCAACTATGAGGCATTATAATTTTTCTTGTTTATAAGATCTAAAATAAATTAATTATTGATCTCAGCCATGTATTTTTCAGTAATATATTTAAGGAAGTTTTCTTCTCACTTATCCGTGGTGTAGAATTTTTCTTTTTTGTTAATTTAAGAAAAGTTTTGCCTGGCTGCAGCTAAGGTTCATCTCTGATTAATTGAAAAAATAGCTAGTAGTGCATTAAAAATTAACAGAAAACATTCACTATGTTTAACATATACTGATAAACCAAAAAATGCAATACAATTACATAGTGTCATATATACAATCATGTAACACGTTGAATTCTAAGCAAAGTAGTACTAAAAAAACTTCTTAGCAAAGTAGCCTAACATTATAGTTAAGAACATTAAAGAATTTCTCTTACTTTATTTATTATGAGAATTTATCTTATTCTTATACCCTTAATTTTCTCGTAAGCACAAGTGATGAACGATGTTCTCATATATGCTCCATTGAGCTCTAGAACCGTTTGCAGCTTGGAAGAGGAGAGCCACACAAGCACTTGTTATAAGCATAGGTAGACGCATCAAATTCTTGCAATTTACCACCCCGTGGGATCTCACCACACAGATGATTGTAGCTCACATCCAAATAATACAGATCCTTAAGCGACGTAAGTCCCTTAGGCAGCGTCCCATATATAAGATTGTGGCCAACATCCAACAACCCCAAGGCCTTCGACAACCTTACTTTTCCCAAATCAAAAGCAAACAAGTTGTTTGCCAGATATATCCTCTCTGTGTGTTTCTCCGACCCAAACAACACCGACGCATCACCCTCCAGCATGTTCCGGGACAAGTCCACAATCTTCAAGTTCGGCTTCCCCAGCGACGCCGGAATCTTCCCGGTGAGGCGGTTGCCGGAGAGCTCCAACATCACGAACGACTTCGGGAAGGAGCCGAAGGAGTCCGGTATGGCGCCGGAGATGCGGTTACCTTCGAAGGAGATTCCTGTGAGGTTGGGGAGAGAAGGGAGCCAGGCAGGGAGGTTGCCAGAGAGTTTGTTGTAGGAGAGGTCGAGGAATTCGAGGGTTTTGATTTGGGACAAGAAACGAGGTATCTGGCCAGAGATATTGGTGTATTTGATATAGAGATTACGAAGCTTGGTGAGTTTGGTGATGGTCGGGGGTATTGTGCCAATGATGTTGGGGGTGTCGGTGATGGAAAGAAATTCCAGGTAGGGAATGTTACTTATGGAGGAAGGAATAGAGTAGGGTTTGGGGAGGTTAAGGTCGGAGAGGTCGAGGTTGTCGACGCGGTATGTTTGGGTGACGGTGCCACATGAGACACCTACCCAATTGTTGCAACAGTCAGTGGTTGGGAGCCATGAAGAAAGAGTGGTTGGGTTGCCAAGCTCTTTCTTGATTTTAAGAAGGACTTGTTTGTCTCGTGGGTTGCATAGTTCTGAAAGTGCAGAACTGAAGGATAGGACTATGAGTAGGAGAATCAGAATGCTGAAGCGTGACATCTTTCTTTAATTTGCAGAGATTTTGAATGGGTGTGGAAAATGGACGTGGATTTCATGCCTGTATATATGTATGTATTGGCAACACAGCCTGTCTCCTAATTCTAGTTAACTCGCGCTACGTACGTAAGTGGTCATAAAAGTTGTGCATGTATTTTCCCTCCCCTCCAATGGGCTATGATCTTATGAATATAGTAGTTCCAATGGACAAAACTTATGGGCTATGGTCTTATATTGGGTATATATAGGTTCCAATTAAAAAAATATACTTAAATTAATATGAATTTAATTAATATGTTACTGCATCGGATCATGCATATGCATGCATGTCTATCCTAGACTTCGTTGAAAAGAATGTTACAATGAAATGACTAATTAATCATAATATAGTGTAATACAATGTCTTTTGACGGAAAGAAGCTCATTGGCATATGTTACTGCGGATAATGACCATTTCGTGGTTTCACAGATCATCACACTTCTCATTGGTCTACAATCATGTACTTTATAATATTATACAAAACTTAGGTACAATATACCTAAGTATTTTTTTAATTATAATTGAAGTTTCACTAAATCTTAATTGAAGAATAACGGCATAAGAATTCTTGGTGTGGCACCTAATTAATTAATCAAATTTTATCCTCTAATCATTTCACTCCATGTGTCCATGTGTGTATACATGGAAAAAAAAGTCAAAAGTTATTTTATTCCATACTCATTCAATGTGTATAATGTTAATATATGTCTAAATAAAATTAAATTACAGGATAATTACAATTTACGTGGCCAATAGTTTAAGCGATTCGCTTCATAGAGATTTTTTTTATTCAATGGAAAGATAAACAAACAAATTAAATTCACCCTAAACTATCCCGCATAATGATAGTCTAAAGGGGAGGAGAAGGCTGAAGCCCGCTCATAAAATTTGAGAACTTTTTAGATAAATATAATTTGGCAGGACATAATTGCAATAAGAAAAAAAACATTAAATAAATAAACTTGAACATGCAAAAAAATTAGTGATCAAAATTTCACATTAAACACTATAGAAGGATTAAAAATATAATTAAGGTTTTAGTAAATAAATGGGTTAATTATATCAGTTCATCCTTGCTCAAGGGCCAGTAGTAGCCTGATATGGAGTGATGAGCATAGATGTTATCTAAGGCAGGTAAGCTTTGTTGGACTTCAGTCCAAACATATTGGGCCTCCTTCTCCATTCAGGATCAAGAGCTAACCGATGGCTGGATTTTCAAAGGGTTGTGGTGGGGATATTTGGTCTTACCACATTTTTATTTGCCAAAAGATGGTTGGGAGTAACTATTTGAAAACAGTGTTTCCACGTGAAAATAGCATTAATATTATTCACATAATTATTTAGTCCAAAAAGATAAAAGAGCACATCATACCAAATGAAAACAAAGCTATATAGGCTTTTCAAAACATTTTTGGAATTTGGTGATCAACAAAACTTATAAATTAGTGAGTTCAGAAAAAAAAAATACACTTTTCTATTTACGATATCTATTTATAAAAGAATTATAAAATACATACACTCACTTTCTTATTTATTTCATTTTTCCTTTTTTTTATTTTTTTTTATCTCCCTCTTTCTTTCTTTATATGAGAATACTACTTATCATTTGTATTTGTTTCTTCCTCTACTTTTTTTCTTCTTCTTATCTCTCCAACTCATTCATATCAAATCTGTAAAGCAGTGAGAAATTGTAGAATAAGCATTTTAGATTCTTAGCTGTTACAAAATATTTTACCTCTTAAAATTTTCCTTCCTTTGGGAAGTAGCCGAACGCAAGTTATGGTTTTATATAAGAAAAATATTTTATGAATACCCATTATGCTATAAGACACACAAAGAAAAAATAAAGAGAGAAAAAAATATAGATATTAAAAAATAAAAGATATTAATGAAATATTTAAAATAAATAAAAATTTGTGTATTATTACTCTTTAATTTGTGTATTATTACTGTTTATAAATATATCAATATGACAATATCATATACGAATGATATAGGAATTATAAATGTAAAGCTATATGGACAAGTTGACTAGCATGCACATGTAAAATGGTTAAAAGCCAACCTCGATTTGCTGGATTTTTTATGCTATCAGAAAAACTACTAGTACAAACATTTTATTTTTTTATATATTCTGGACTAGTACAAACAGAAAAGACAATAAAATCATCTTTGTGAAAAACAGTAGCATTAAACTTTAAAACTATTGAACAGTAACATTTCAAGTAATCATTTAAAAGAAAGAAGAAAAAAAAAGAATACAAGTTGTCTGTGGATACTGGATAGTAAGGCTTTGTTTGGGAGTTAGGAGGAAAAGGAAAGGAAAGAGATTCAAGGGGAGGGGAGTTCCTTCCTCCTTATTTGGGAGTTAAAAATATATTAAGAGAGGAAAATTGAGAGTTAATAAGATACTTTTATAATTTTGTTCTTATTTCAAAAAAGTTAAATTCAATTAAATAATACTGGTTTAGGTAAGATAATAATTTTATTAACTCTAACTGGGGTAGGATAGTAATTTTATTATTTTTCCTTCTAAAAACCCCCCAAATAGGGGGGACAACAATTTTTAGACTTTGAAGGATTTCAGAGAAATTTTAAAAATCCTCAAATCCTTTCACTCAAAAATTAAATCTCCCAAACAAGGAGATATCACTACCTAAACCTTTTCCTTCCCTTCCTTCCCCTCTAAAATCTCTCTCCCAAACAAAGCCTAAGAGAAGCAGAAAACTGAGGAACCAGAGCTTGCATGTCAAATTTAGAGTCAAGTTTTATACTCTGTATTTATTAAAACGTGATCTATGGAGACCTAGGGTCCATATATATCATCACTCTAGTTTTACCATATTGTTCTTCATGATCTACATCAATTTCATCCGGGAGGTTATTAATCTAAAATCTCCGAACCTATTTTAATTTTTCGTCATTTTCTGGAATAACCCACATGACCAAGGGGGAGACCTAAAATAATTTTTCCCACTTGAAAACATGAAAGGACTAGCCTCTCATCCTTTAATCATTAATCTACTCCGTGAGCTTTTGAATCAATAAAGTCTCTAGCAATTGTTTTAACTGTTAAAATCTTCTGTCCTCGGCTTTCTGTCCCATCCACCAATACTCCAAAAGGAACGTGGGACTCGTTGTGTGTGCTTCCAATCAAGCAGCACTCCCACATATATATAGAATCCCCATTTTCTTCCACTAATTTACCCCCCCTTACTGTTATGCGAAATGACAGGTAAAGAAAAAGAAAAGAAAGCAGAAACAAGAAAGACGGTTTTATGATCTCTTCAAATCTCCCCCACATGACACATTTGAAATCCGATGATGACCTGCACCTATTAAAAGGCTTTTTGTGAGGGAGGTGGTGCATGCTTCCCATTTAATGTTTTATAAAATAATAGTTTAATAATTATGTATTGATAATAAAAATAATTTTATATTGTAACTTATTTATAAATAATTTTTGTAGTATAATTTTTAAAATAATTATTAGAAAAATTAATAAATTTATAAAAAATTATATTTAGATGATAGTTTAAAATTATTTTATATTTTCGCTGCATAATTTATTTTCTCATGTTATATATACGACCTTTTCTTAGATGCTTCAAAGGAGGTGGTACTTGGTGCTGTTGTCACCTCTCCAGTCAAAGAAATGGAATGAATCTAAAGTGTTGGATTCCCTTTGCTGATTATCAAAACCTTGTGATGGAGACAATAGGTTTACTGAGTGAGCATTTTCTATTTCTCCCAATTCTGCTAACAAAACCTGATCAAGTTGCTGGCTGTTCTTCATCTTAGATATTGGCTTGTAATAAGGGATTCCAATATCACTGAATTCTCCATCATCCATCTCAAGCTGCTTCTCTTCTTCCCTCACAAATGCACTGTTATTTACATTATTGCTGCCACTGTTGCTCTCCTCCTCCTCTTCTTCCTCATTCTTTGAAGCAGCAATGTTGTTGTTTTTCGATGGTTGGGATCTAGATGAACCAGCGAGAGCATTTCTGTGTGTTGGCCATGGATGGTTGTGCTCTGACGTGTAAGTAATGACCAACATGTTTGGGTCTGCTATGCTCCTTTCAACTTGTTTCCTTGCAGGACAACCCTTTGAGCTGCTGCATCTATAGTAACCCCTACATGTGGTTACAAAGAGAGAGACAAACATAATTAATAAGAATCCATAAACGATACTGGTTTTGTGAAGTACCAAGAATTCCATCACCTGCACCAATGACAATGTTGCGTACCATAAATATAAATTGCTTGACGTGAGTACAGGAAATTTCTTCCAATATAAAATTTGACATAGAAAACTTTTGGAATAATGGGATAACTTTACCTAGTTGTTTTTTGGACCTCTAACTGTGAGTGGCCAAAGCATTTGGGTGACAAATAATGGAAAAACCACTACAAGGGATATCATACCACATGTGCTCGTTTTCTTGCTCCCTTCCTTTGTCATCCAATAAAAATATGCATGATGCATGATTGAAAAATAATGTTTATTTCATCTGTTGAGGTGGTCATTTTTCTTTTGGAAGGGTATATGGAAGGAATACTCAAAACAAACAGGTGATTTAATTAGATCTTACTGCAAGATTGCAAGTTGCCCATGGTTTTATCAAATGATTTTTTCTAAAGTTTTTTATAAACACAAAATTATTGATAAAAGTACAAGGAAGTTTTCCCTTGAGATTTTTATGCGGTTATTCAAATTATAGTTTGTTATGTATGAAAAGATTGTTAATTTTAATTAAAAAATATTGATGTATATAATTAAAGTGATTTTTAATTAGTTAATATTGTAAAAAAAATACACTAATAACGTATGAAAATTAAACTCTTTTATAATTATATTATACTTAAAAAAAATTCTTTTTTGATATATACTTACCTTAATGTATGTCTGAAGTGAAATTTAAGATCACACACATATATATATCCTTAATTTACAATATGGTACTTTAAGTGTTTTTTAGTGTATAAAAAAAAGTGTTTTTAGTGTTATTCATTAATTAAAATTAAAGCTTTATAATGTTAGTCTTTATTGCACAAATTGCAAAATAAAATTATAATTTTAATTAAAAAATGCAAAACCTAAAATACTGTTATTACTGTACTTAAATTTTGTCACTTTACGTGCTTTCTTTTGTTTGAAAGGAGTTAGGTAAAATCTTCATTAAAATACCTTATCTCTTTCGGAGAAAGATCACATTATACCAACTTAATTACGTACCTTGGATATGGAGAACCTTTAATGGGTTTCTGACCATATTTTCTCCAAGCCCACAGATCAGAAGGAGCTACCTCGCCATTTTGTCTGCTGTTTGGTGCAGCTGGTGCAGGAATACAAATCGACTTCTTTGCCTGGCTCTTTCTGCAATTACACAACATTATCATCACTTACATAGTTCCTCTTAAAACTTTAACTAAACAACACATTTCATTTTATTATATTATTTATTATATACTAATACTTATTTTCTTCTCTTCATATCTTTTATTTAATTATAGAAACTACAGTAAAAAGGAATTATACAAACAGAATTTGTCAATTATATATGTGTACGTACCCAAAAAAAAGTGTAATTGCATATATATATATATATGATGATGATGATGATGATGATTATAGAGAATGTTTAATAACACCAATTAAACTCTCTGGCTAGGTGTTAATTCCACTGAAATAGTAGAAATTTTGTGGCCAAGTAAAAGGGATATGGTTTCTATCTGGATCAAAGGAACAGGACATTTCATGTGTGTTCGGAAGAAAAGTAGTTTACGATAAGCTTTCTTGAAAGCTCAGTATGTGACTCTTACGGTGACACCTATATAGCTACCTCTACTTTTCAGGTGGAGTAACCCTATAAAGCCCCCGATTCACCATGTTTAGTCTTAATCACAATGAACTGTTTCCAACATGAAACTGATTATTATCCTTAGTTTTTATGACCAGATGCAGTCAACCAAACATATTTGGAAAGTAAGACAAAAGAATTACCTCACCTCACTAATGCCAAACCCTACTTTATCCCTACCTCACCATGAATTCACAAAAATTTAAGTTCCCAAAAATGACTCTGATTAATTCCATTTGGAAAATTTATGACTACAACTTAAAATTAATCAACAAATGTAAATTTAATACTTTGGCTCAATTCTTGGAACCAGTTCTCCATTTAATTCAACTACTAATTTATTATTTAGATAAATATTAATCAATGTTCTAATCACATGGATTTTTTGTGTGTGCAATATGACATAGATTAAAAAACAAAGAAGAAATTTTTTTTTGAGATATGTAAAATTAAGTTGTTTATAAATATTTTTACGTTTTTTTAAAAAAATTATATTAATTTTTTTCTTTTAATTCCTTAACAAATCCTCTTAGAAAATTATATTGGTTAGCAAAATCATATTATATAATTAATCAATTAATTAATAGTAACTCACCTTCTCTTAAGACCTGGACCCCTTGGAGATGAGATCTGCACTTCTGTGTTGTCCACCAAGCAATGATCTATAGAGGTCTTTGAATCAATCATGTTGTCACCTGAAATCACCATATCAGAAGGCTTGAGTGCCCTTGACAAAGCATCCACCGCTGGCGAGATGGGTAACTTATCATTGGGAGAGATCTGAATCATGTTTGACAATATGCTGTTACATGGCCTTCTCATATCATCATCCTCAAGAATCTTCTGTGCCAAAACACAACTATTACTACTACTACCACCAGCAACAACCCCACCACCAAAACAAGTTGCTTCTTCCAATGCCCCAGAACTGCTAATTTCTGAGGATAAACTTGTTGTGCTGTTAAAGTAGGCAAAAGGAGGCAAATCAAGCTCGTGTAGAAAGGGATCTCTCATGTTTGAGAATGGATCACCGAAGTTGCTATTGAATCCTTCCAAAACAGAAGAGAAAATCATGGGATCAGAAGAGAATTGCAAGTGACCACAAGAGAAGGGATTAGCAGCTTCAGATGATGAAGTTCCCGTGCTGCACGTGCCATACGATGCACCACTAGCACGAATTATGTCACTTAAATCACCTTGATAATTGTCCATAATTGTTGCAAGGGTTATTGCACATGCTTTTTCCTTAGAGAAAAGGCTTCAACTAGGAGGAAATTAGCAGTGCCATGTCTTGGAACATAGATGTCTTGTAGCCTCTAATTTTCAGAGTTTATAATATAGACATGCAAATCTAGAAAACTTTCTCCTGACTAATGAGAGTGAAAACTTTCTCCTGAGGAAATGGGATTTATTCTGGTTACTAAGAGGCAAGAAAAAGCATATGAACAGGTTCTCGGAGGTTGAAAACTGACTGTTCCTTTCTCCATATACGCACAGAAGAGAATTGAAAAACACAGACGCTGACTTTTGACACAAAATGGCTCCAAGCACTCCCTTTCATACGCAACAATTTTATTAAATACTAACAAGAAAACAAAAATGGTAGGACTAATATAAATATAAAATGAGTGTTAGAGGTGGGATATAATGAAAAATATTTCTTACACACGTTAGGTTATACCACACTTCTCAACGCCAATGAGAAATTAATTCATGTGTATTTATAATAAGTACCTACTACAGTAATAATCTATTTCTTAAAAATAAAATAAAATATGTCATAATCATCAATAGTATATTATTATTTAATAATTCATTTATCATTAATTATGAATAAAAGGTGTGGAATCTTAAGTGTAGGAATGGCACTAATTTATCTAACACGATCATCAAATCTTAAAAAATGATGCATTGTGTTCTGTTAATAATTATTAATTAATTAGTAAGTATTCATTTCTTTATTCTTTTCTCTCAGTTAAAAGAAAATTACAGAATAGTCACCTCTCCAAGAGGAGAAATAAAAGAGGCGACAGGTAGCCGCATTTATCGGAGAAACTTTTCGAACCATTCAATCTGACTCCCTCATTTTTTTTTATTTTATTTGAACTTACAGTAGTAGTATATTGCAGCTAAGTAAGGATTTTTCTTCATTCCCACAATTAAACAATGAGATTCTTTTAACGCAAAATTTAAGATTTTTTTCTTTAATTAAAAAAACAGGTTTTAAGGATAAAAAATAAATCATAAATATAAAATTTTAAATTACGATCACAGTCGTAAGTACAATGAGTCATAAATTTTTTATATTATTAATAATTATGGAAAAATGTGATTAATGTAATTGTAATTAAGATTTCATTGATAAGTCAAAATACTTTAATATTGTGACAGCAATTAATTATAATTGTGGAATGTTATTTAAAACCATACATAAATTAAATGAATATTGAAAATTGGCAGTTCCCCAATTCTTTGGCCCAACAATGCCCAACGTCCCCCACCATTCCACTATCTTCCCGACATTGCATAAGAGCTCATATGAGTGCGAAGTAGTGGAACATGACTATAAACCATTAGTAACAAACACCTGCAAATTGGAGAATTTGATATAGAACACGGACACTTCTGATGTCGGACACATTTCTAACAAACACCGATATTCTTTAAACATACGACAGATAATGTATTGCACACTTTTTTGCCGTGTCCAATTTTTTTTTCTTGGATATGCTGCAAACACTTCTTCAAACAGCTCAATTAGGAATGAACACTTCTCTAGACACACAACAAACACTTCTTTGATTTTTTTATTATCAAATGTTTTAAAAATCAACCTAAAAGATTAGATTATAAAAACTTCTTTTTTAAATTAGCCTATTTTGATAACTTTTTTCATGTAATGTTCCGTCTTCTTTTCTTCTATATATTCATGTTTTTCATTTGTGAATTGCCTCTTGCACAACACCATATGTTCACATTCTCAAATTCACAGGTATCACTGGTTATTTCCATTCGTCATTGCCTTGTCAACATTTGGTCGTCTTGCTTGACTGAATTTATAGCGATTCCTCTTTTCATTACTTCATCTTGTTTTTCTTTTCCAGTTCTCTTTTCTAGTTCGCTAATTTTTCTTTCCTTTCGTGCGTTTCATGTACATCCTTTATTTGTCTTGATATAAATCTTAATTATCAATTTATATAGTTTGTCATGTAGATCATATATATATATATATATATATCGTGTCCCTGTTTTCTATGTTTTAGATTTTAGTCGTATCCTAGTGACCATGTCCTCTATCCGTATCTAAGTTTGTGCTTCATAGGTTCCTTGCACACGGTCAAGTGGAAAACATCATCTTTTGCCTCAAAGAGTGTCATCTAATTAAATCTAGGAAGCACAAGGTACATACAAGAACTCTCTCTCACACACACGCACTCTTTGTTAGGATAAACGTTTAAATAAATAGTTAGTTAGGTAGTTTGAATTTTAAATATGAAAAAGATATATGAGAAGATATAGGTAGAAATAGATATGAGAAAAGATAAGATATTGAGAAAGATAATATAGAAAGATATTATCAAAGATATTGTTTAGATTTAAATTTGAATTGTTTTAGGGTTTTGGTGCTTATAAATAGCACATTATGTAAAGAGCTCTGTGTGGCTTTGGCAGACTATTATCAATAATATTAGAGAGTTTCCGCCCCAGTATATTTGTGTGTTTGTGTTTGTGTGAGTGCACCAGTGTGTGTGAGACAGAGAGAGGGCCTGTGAGATATCAGTTTATCACAACGAGTGAATTTCTGATATCAAATTGGTATCAGAGCTGAGAGAGAATGGAGAGTGGTCCGAGTAGTAGTCTGCCATTACCCCGCCTTACGAAGGCTAATTATGAGAACTGGAGTATCCAGATGAAGGCTCTATTGGGAGCTAATGATAGTTGGGAGGTTGTCCATGATGGTTTCGAAGAACCACAATCCACGACAGGATACACGGCGGCACAGAACAAGACATTGAAGGAGATGCGGCTGAAAGATAAAGGCGCGTTATATATGATGCTCCGGGCTGTTGATGATTCCGGATTTGAGAAGATTGCAGGCGCAACAACGTCAAAGGAGGCGTGGGACATTCTTGCGAATGTCTACAAGGGAGCCGATCGAGTCAGGCAAGTCAGACTTCAAACCCTCAGAGGAGAGTTGGAGGCAATGAAGATGAAGGAAGGAGAAAGCGTATCCGATTTTGTTACTCGGATTCAGACCGTGGTGAATCAATTAAAGAGAAGCGGAGAGATGTTGCCCGATGCCAGAGTGGTGGAGAAAATTCTGAGGTCTCTCACTGATGACTTCGAGAATGTAGTATGTGCGATTGAGGAGTCAAAGGACTTAGCAACGTTCACCGTTGACGAACTTGCTGGTTCATTGGAGGCGCATGAACAGAGGAAGAAAAAGAAGAAAGAGGAGTCACTGGAGCAAGCACTTCAGACGAAAGCTTCAGTCAAGGACGAGAAAGCGCTCTACTCTCAAAATTTTCGAGGTAGAGGACGAGGCCGAGGAGGACGTGGATATGACCGAGCTGGTAGAGGCCGAGGTCAAGAAGGCTGGAACAAGGAGCAGGCTGAATCAAGTCAGCAGAATTGGCGAGGAGGCCGAGGACGTGGAAGAGGCCGACATTCAAATGTAGAATGCTTTAAATGTGGAAAGTACGGACATTATTCGAGAGATTGCAACAACTCGGATAGATGTTACAACTGTGGCCGAGTTGGTCATTTTGCGAAGGACTGCCGAGCCGAGAGAAGAATGAATGAAACTGCAAATTATGCTGCAGAAGAAGTAAAAGATGGAGGAATGTTGATGATGGCTGGAGGTGTAGCTAACCAGACATCCGAGATGGAGTGGTTTATAGACACTGGTGCAAGTAATCATATGTGTGGGTACAAGCATTTGTTCAGTAGCTTGAGAGAAATAGAAGCCGGACATGTATCGTTTGGAGATGCTTCAAAGGTCGATGTGAAAGGCCGAGGTACGATTAGTTTCTTGCAGAAAGATGGACGAGTTGGACGTATACAAGATGTGTATTACGTGCCAGAACTCAAGAGCAATATTCTGAGCGTGGGACAACTGATGGAGAAAGGCTACTCGGTTATTATGACAGACCGAGTTCTTTTATTGAAGGAGAAGCAAGGGCGACTGATAGCCCGAGTGCCGATGGAGAAGAACAGAATGTTCAAGTTAATTTTGAGAAGTGTGGAGGTCGGCTGTTTGCAAGCCGAGATGAATGATGAAGCGTCCTTGTGGCATCGTCGGTTTGGGCACTTACATTTTGGAAGCCTGGCCGAGATGGTGAATAAGAATTTGGTGACCGGATTGCCGAGAATGAAATGTGAGAAGAGATTTTGTGAAGATTGTGTGCTGAGCAAACATACGAGGAGTCCGTTTCAGAGGTCGGCCAGATACCGAGCAAGGCGACCACTGGAACTAATACATACCGATGTGTGTGGACCGATCACACCCGGGTCCTTCAGTGGAAAGAGGTATTTTGTTACATTTATTGATGATTACAGTCGTAAAACTTGGGTGTACTTGCTGGAAGAAAAATCCAAGGTGTTTGAAGTGTTCAAGAAGTTCAAAATGATGATTGAGAATGCAACTGGAAGGAGGATTAAGTCGGTACGTTCAGACCGAGGTGGAGAATACACATCGAATGCATTTAGAAGATATTGCGAGGAGTATGGCATCAGAAGATTTCTGACTGCACCATACTCGCCACAGCAAAACGGAGTAGCAGAGAGGAAGAATCGAACCATTGTTGACATGGTGAGATCAATGTTGAAGACGAAGAATATGCCGAAGGAGTTTTGGGGGGAAGCTGTTCTGTCTGCAGTATATGTACAGAACCGATGTTCGCATTCCATATTGAATGGAAAGACCCCACAGGAATTATGGACGGGCCAAAGACCAGAGGTGGGCCATTTGAGAGTTTTCGGAAGTGTGGCATATGCACATGTCCCGGATCAGCAAAGAAGCAAGTTAGATGACAAGAGCAGGAAGTATATCTTCATTGGATATGACGAGAAGACGAAGGGATACAAGCTGTTAGATCCCGGTACCAAGACGGTATTGATAAGCCGAGATGTGAAAGTGAATGAAGACGATGAGTGGAGTTGGAGTGCTCCATCCGAGATCAAATCAGATCCCGGAAAGATGGTGATAGAAGACAAGGAAGAAGGATCAACGAGTTGGATCCCGGCAAGGACCGAGATAGATGATGAAGACGAGATGAGACGACCCCGGATGAGGAGTTTGCAGGATTTGTACGAGTCAACAAATGAAGCTCATCTTGTTTGTTTGTTGACAGATTCCGAAGAGATAAGATTTGAAGAAGCAATCCGAGATGAGAAGTGGCAAAGTGCCATGGATGAAGAGATCAAAGCGATTGAGAGGAATGATACTTGGGAGTTGACCGAGCTGCCAAAAGGAAGTCGGCCCATTGGAGTTAAATGGGTGTATAAGAAGAAAATGAATGCTGATGGAGAAATAGAGCGATATAAAGCCCGGCTAGTAGCAAAGGGGTATTCGCAGAAGGCAGGAGTAGACTATGATGAGGTGTTCGCACCTGTTGCGAGAATGGAGACGATCAGATTGTTGATCTCGCAAGCAGCTCAGTATGGGTGGCCGATATATCAGATGGATGTGAAGTCGGCATTTCTGAATGGTGTACTGGAAGAAGAGGTGTATCTCGAACAACCACCGGGATACTTGAAGGGCGGAGAAGAAAAGAAAGTGTTGAGATTGAAGAAGGCTTTGTACGGACTGAAACAGGCACCGAGAGCCTGGAATACTCGCATTGATGCATATTTCAGGGAGGACGGTTTTGAGCAGTGTCCATATGAGCATGCCATATATGTTAAGAAGAAGGGTGATGAGTTATTGCTGGTAGCATTGTATGTTGATGACCTGATATTCATGGGGAATAGTGAAGAGATGGCACGAGAGTTCAAGAAGAAGATGTCGAGAGAGTTTGAGATGACTGATCTCGGTTTGATGAGATATTTTCTCGGTTTAGAAGTCAGACAGGATGAAGAAGGAATTTTTGTATCTCAGGAGAGTTATGCGAAGGGAATCTTGAAGAGATTTAAGATGGCGGATTGTAACCCGGTTTCAACACCTATGGAACCCGGTACGAAACTTTCAAAGTATGATGGAGGAGAACGAGTTGATCCGAGAAACTATAGAAGTTTGGTCGGATGCTTGAGATATTTGACGTGTACGAGGCCGGATTTGTGTCTGAGTGTTGGAATTGTAAGTCGGTTTATGGAGGAGCCGAGCTATTCTCATTGGAAGGCGGCTAAGAGAATTATGAGGTACGTCCAAGGGACGATCACACAAGGACTTTATTATAAGAAGTCAGAAGATTACCGGTTAAAGGGGTACTCGGATAGTGATTGGTGTGGAGATGTAGATGATAGAAAGAGCACGGCTGGCTATGTATTTTTCATGGGAAGCACAGCGTTTGCCTGGATGTCAAAGAAGGAACCGATTGTGACGTTATCAACATGCGAAGCCGAGTACGTTGCGGCATCATGGTGTGTGTGCCATGCAGTGTGGTTGAGGAATTTGTTGGAGAAGCTGGAGCAAGTTCAAGTCGGCACGACCGAGATCCGAGTAGATAACAAGTCGGCTATAGAGTTAGCGAAGAACCCGGTCAATCACGAGAGAAGCAAGCATATTGATGTGAGGTTTCATTTCATCCGAGAACAGGTGAAAGAGAAGAAGGTGGAGTTGAGTTATGTGACGAGCCGAGAACAAGTCGGAGATATATTCACAAAGCCACTGCCGACATTGCTGCTGGAGAATTGCAAGAAGATGATGGGGATGAAAGATGGAAGAGATATTTAAAGTTTATGGGGGGGATTTTGTTAGGATAAACGTTTAAATAAATAGTTAGTTAGGTAGTTTGAATTTTAAATATGAAAAAGATATATGAGAAGATATGGGTAGAAATAGATATGAGAAAAGATAAGATATTGAGAAAGATAATATAGAAAGATATTATCAAAGATATTGTTTAGATTTAAATTTGAATTGTTTTAGGGTTTTGGTGCTTATAAATAGCACATTATGTAAAGAGCTCTGTGTGGCTTTGGCAGACTATTATCAATAATATTAGAGAGTTTCCGCCCCAGTATATTTGTGTGTTTGTGTTTGTGTGAGTGCACCAGTGTGTGTGAGACAGAGAGAGGACCTGTGAGATATCAGTTTATCACAACGAGTGAATTCTGATATCACTCTTATCCTTATAAAGAAGATTTCTCAAATGAGATTGAGAATGAGAATGTTTCAAGTATTCCTCTTTATATATAATGGAGGAATGTAACTTCATACATGAGTGAACATTAGCTGTTAATCTATCTTTCCAAGAACCTTCAAAATGGGATAATGGTGATTTCAAGACTCAAAGTTAAATTCCTAGACTACTAACATGCATAATTGATTTTCACTCTCTTAAGTACTGGTTAACCTTTTCCTTAATATATTGCTCCATCAATTACGGAAAGAATTCCAACATTACCAAAATAAATGCACATTAAAATTTTTCAAACTTGTTCTGGACTAAGCCATTATAGTTCTAGTTCACTACTACAGTATTCTAATATTCGCGCTCACAAAACATTAGTTAATAATTCTCCGTAAACGTTTCAGATGCATTATCCAAAAAGTACATCTCCATTAATGACTAAATGACTATGGAATTATGCAAAAAATATTGAGACAAATTAGCGAATGATCGTATTCGTATTATCGAAGAGAAGCGTGCGTGGTTGAGAACATCCAGGACCACTTACTTCATTTAAAGTCAAAATGAATTGACCTCACAAGCCATATGGTATATATGCATTTTCTCGTGGTTGAGATTAGTTCTTTCTATGCGAATCATCTGCTTTCAGAAGCCACTTTTAATGGGAATCAGGCCATTTTTTTCATCATTTTCAGAGGTCATTATTCACAACTATGAAGTATGAAAGATATACATAACTAGACAGGTTTATTAGGAACAGAGTTAAGAGCCAAAGAATGCTTGAGAGGCTTAAAGATGGCTTTTTAACTTTTAAGGATAATTAAACTTCTAAAATGATTTTGATAAGACTGGGATCGATAAGATTAACCGGGAACTATAATTTTATGTATGTCGGAATGGTAAAGGACAATGATTAATTAGTAAAACTAGGAAGCCTAATCTAAGATTTGTTAGTGTAATATACTAAACTTTATTTTCCTTAAAGGATTCTCTTGACCTATTTTTCGGATTAGTCTTGTGAAAACATTCATGATATGCTTAAATTAATCATCTTGTTAATATATTAACACATGTACACGATAAGACATTGAGGGCCTTGATTGTTACTTTTTTACAATGAGGTTTTGAAACGTTTTCCTCCCCATAATCTTGTTTACAATTTGAAGAATGCACGTTTAAGTTCGATGGACCAATGATCACGAAGAGAATCACCGACCTATATATTTATTATCCTTGACGAGGCATTTTGAGAATCTACTATATGCACAGTGAAAAACTCGATCACCCCTAACTTTTCTTTCTCTTCTCAGGACCTTTTGTCATGCTAGGTTTTGATTTTGACATCATACGTTCCAAAACAGCTACTATTACGCCAACTATAAATGCTACTGTTTATTTCCCATACAATATCTACATAATAATCATATGAATAGTCACCCCCCACGAACAAATTAAGATATAAATATGTGTTGTTTATTTTGTTTTATATTTTGTGAGCATAACTTGCGTGGTATTTTGTCTCGCAAAGTCATTATAATGGGCAAGAAACACTTGCTCCACGTACATTTCTGCATGACATACCGATCGATCACACAACAAATAACATTGCACTGGGATTCTTCTAGTCCCACCCATACTCTAACAAGGATTTTGTAGTCCCATTGAGGATCATCAGCATCCTATCATGTGAAGCAGGCCATCTAATTTAGTCATATTCATATATAATAACTATTATGTATAAAATCTTAAACATGTTACCACTGTAAAGTTTCTGATTAAACTAATCAAGTGTTTAAACCCATACGCACTAAAATAATCTTTAGATGATGCCTGTGACAAGCATGTTCATTGGCCAGAGGGACACTTCAATTCATGATGCGTGGATATGTCTCATCCTCTCACTCGCAGCTTAACGGTTACTAGCTAGTATGTTCATCTCAAACATGAAAAATCACATCCACCTAGAAGCAATCTCAAGTATGCAGCTTCTACATTTTTTGATCTTAAGATGTAGAGAGAAAGTGTTAGATCCGCATTCAAACATGGTTTTAATTTTCAAACATGTACTACACCTGTCACGATCCTTGAAATTCAACTAAGAGTATTCAGTTTCATTAAGTACATTTTTTGTTTCAGTTAGATAATTGATTATGAGTTTAAAATTGATTTTAATAGATTAATTTTCACATATTTGATTTAATGCAGGAGAAGAATTAAGAGAAGAATTCAGAAATAATTCTGAATTGTAACAACTTTAAATAACTTTTAAGTTAAATTCAAATTATTTTTTTTTAGATTTACTTTTAATTTAATTTTATAAGAAAAACATAAATTATGTCACTTCAAATTAATTTTAAGCAAAATCAATTTTGTCAATATTTATTCAAACACATGCTAAGAATAACAAGAATTGATTCTTATTGCAATAAACTTTGATTGTATAAAACTATTGATGTGTTGGTTAGCTTATAAGTAAAATTAATTTTGCCTTAAAGTTTAGTTTAGCTAAAAATAAGGATTGTTTGCTGTTTTGTTTGGTTTGAATTTTTTTATTAAAAAGTCACTCAAACCAAAATTTAAAGACACATCTGATTATTAAGTTTGGTTTGATTTTCATTTAAATAAATTTTCAACTAAACTAAACTAATCTTTTGTAATTTAATTTGGTTTGATTTTTGTGATTTTTGTTGCTATAAAATTGTTGAACATTTTATAATGTAAATTTACTAAATAATCTTCATAATTACTGACATGTTCATATTTTTAAGTTGTTGCATATTTTTGTTCCCAGTATGTATGCTTACTTATTCTATATTTTGGTTGGTACAACCATATAGTTATGCACTTAATTATGCTTGTTCGATTATCTCACTGCTTCTCTTTCTCTCTATTTAGTTGTTAACAAATTCTCAATACTAATTAAATGTGTTCAAGGACAAATATATATCATACACGATGGTAATAATGGACCTAAGACTCAATATGATACTTTCAAAGGACTATAGTCGGTTCCAAAACAATCAAACTTAACATCGAGTCTAAGCAATTTGGTTTGTAGATGGTGTTTAAGAAAGATGTTTATTAATCACTTCACAACAGATTCAAAGAATAGGCAATAATCATTCAAAAGATTAACAAGCAAAAGGAACCTAGGGTTGTGACTCTGATTATGCTTTAAATTCCCCCATTTTTTATTTCTATTAACTCCTAATTTAACTTCAGACAATTAGCTCTCTTAAAATTATCTACAGAAATTGGTTAAGTTCTATCTGTCGTCTTTTCTCTAAGTAAATGTCTAGCTTATAATGTAGGATTAATTTGAAATTAGGGAAAAGCAAGAAGCACTTAGAGGATGATATGATTAATAATTTTTAATCTAACTGAACGTTCAAACAATACTGTTCAACAGATAGTATATAATTAATTAAGCATTAAAGTGATCAATTCTAATATTCTATGATATAGATCAATGCAGTGAAATAATTCTAGAATGAATAAAATAGGAATCCGATTGAATGGAGAATTGGGGTTCACTAACACAACCTAGCTACATCACAACCCAAACTGAAGAAAATTAGCTAGTCATATGGGTACAAACCAGAAAGCATAAAATTACGTTCAGAAGCATAAAGAGCTTGTACAAGGGAGAAGAAAACAATTACAATTTAAAACCCTCGTGGTGCTCCTCACACGCTTGGAGTGGTGGCTCTAGGCTCAAAAAACAAATTTGCGAGAAAGGCCGAGACTTGCGAGAGACAAGAATGGCGGTTCAGCTCTGGCTCACGATGGCTCTAGGCTTTGGCTTACGGTGGCTAAGGTAGCAGATCTGCGAAAAGGCCGAGACCTGCGAGAGTGGTGCTCACGGTGGCTCTGGCTCATGGGGGCTCATGGTGGCTCTCAGTGGCTATTCACGTCTCACGAGAGAATGAGAGACAGAGAGAGCAAAGAGGTCGAGAGAGACCGAGAGCAGAGACAGAGAGGTTGAGCGAGACTGCGAGAGAGTGAGGTGCAAAAACGAGAGATTAGAGAGATCAAGTCAAGAGTGAGAGTCTGAGAGACGAAGGAGAGAGAGTGTGCGCGACACAATCAAAAGAGAAGAGTAGTAGTGAAGTTACACTACACACTTGCTATTTTAATTTTAGGTTTACTATACAGGGATTCGATTCGGTTTGGGCTAATTCTGCAATTTCAAATTGAAAACCGAACCAAACTGTTAGGTTCACTAAATCAAAAAAATCCAAAGACATTTCAAGTTTAATCGATTATAGATTTTTTAGATCGGTTTTTGATTATTTTTTTAATCGGTTCATTTCCTGAACACCTCTAACTAGAAGTAACAACAATTAACTTTTACTTTGGGATTAAAAATTTACATTAAATTTTATAACAAACTTGCTTTTAAGATAAACACATCTAAATATAAATCACTTTAGTTGAAAATCAATTTTAACATATTAATTTCATTTAAATATCAATTTATATATATATATATATAGAAATGCTCATCTGGACGGGTGTGATTATATATGCATGCGATCATTTGATTGTGATGACCCAACTTAATGTAGGTCAACTTAACTAATTAAGTGCTAGATCAGGGTTTATAGCTACATTAATAGCCCGCGTTTGCTTCAATATTCTAAGTTGCACTCCATCTTCCAGAATTGCTCTGTGTTGCGTTTATTATTTTTAAGGAAACAAACCAATTGCAACTTGCAAGAGGACAGCCTGACTTTATATCTGGATCGATGATCTTAAGGGATGTGATGTGGGGTTCTTGCTTCCAACCATGAACCACCAAACACAGTGCCTAGTTAGTAGGCTTAGCTGTAGAATTTTTTGGTGCGTCTGGACCATCACACTAAAACTAATTTTAGCCTCTCAAATAAATGAAGAATAACTTAACTATACATATTTACAATTTTACAGTCTCCATCTCGTGACGCATGCAATTCTCGACAATAGCTTTAAAGAGCTATTTTAATTTATTTCCTGATCTGTCATAATTTTTTTTTCCTGTACGTATCTTTAATTGGTGCAATTAGAATTCAATAATTATACGTGCCTCACTCAACAGCGTGAACGGACTCAAGGAAAATGTAAACCAAACCAAACCAATGTGAGCACATGTTCAATTTATGAAGATGAGGAAAATAGTTCAGATAAAATATATACATTTGCGAGCTGAAAAAGTTAAGATTTGTTGCATATTTTTGCTGGAACCTCATACGGTATATTAACTGAAACTTTGAGACATGTGGTCCTTTCCTATGTGATACAAACAACTTTTTTCTCCCAACAAGGGGTAGAAGAGATCAAGAGATTAGTGAATCTTTGGCCTTTATGCATGTGGGGGATTATTTACGGATCGTGTGTGCATTTGAAGTTCAAGAAAAGCCATATAGATATTGTTCATATCTCATTTCGGCATATTAGTCTTTTCATTGTCACATATAGTGTCTATTGTTCATAGATATATATTTCAACGCAAATGAAAGTTAAGAAGAAAAAAATAGTGCATGTGATTCCGGTGTGTGGTGAAATTAATTCCAAATACATATTTAATTACATAAATATGTGTAATACATAATGGTTGAATTAATCGCAGAACCGAATCATTACCAACTGAAAAAAAAAATATTAACACTATAAAAACTCTAGAGTACCAACATATATGTAGGACCCTTAATTAGAAATTAACTTCCCTAGAGGGAGGCTTAAGTTGGAAAGAGTGATTATATTTTGATAATTCAAAATTTTAAATATCCAATTAATATTTTTATCTCTTTTTTCTTATTACACTATATCATAAATCAAACCAATTATTTATTCTTCTTTTTTAAATTATAAATAATTCAAGATTATTAATTAAGAAACATTTTTTCAACTGAAAAGTACAAAGTGTTAGTTATTCGCTCGTAACATTTTTTCCATCCTAATGGGCACGATTGAAAAGAGAGAAAGTTTGAAACTCAGCTAGTTTTCTTTCAACGAATATCCAGACTTCTCAAGATCGATCAATAGTGTTTACAGTGTTTGAATGTGAGTTTTTCTTAATTAGAAACCTCCTTGAAAGGGAGGCATAAATTAGAAAGGAGAAAGTGTATTGGTTATTCACTCTTAACATTTTCTCTTTTTCCACCGGCATAATTCAATTTTTTTTGGCTTAAATAGTTATTTCATTCCTATAAAATATTATATTTTTTATTTTAATTTTCATAAATTTAATTTTAGTCTTTGTTATAAAGAATATTAATTAATAACATAACAATGACATTGATAATTTATCGAGACTTATTACATACATAGTCATTAAAAAATTTGATAAGACAATCATTTCTACTTTTTTTGTGAACTATATTTTCAAATCCTCATCCTATTTAGAATAGTTTATGAGGCCAGTCAAGTGCAGCTATTACTCCAAGGCTTCTTACCTCCTCTTCATCTCAACATCATGGTGTTATCTTGTATGTTCTGCTACTCAAACCACAAATTTTGTAGGTTCATCCAAAATTTATGTATGTATTATGAAGTACAGGTTGTAAATGATATTTTAAACCTAACTAATAGTAACTATTTTATTTCACATAGGAGTTTAAACTATGCTAATTAAGAAACAATCTACCATGACTTTATTGACCAATGTTATTAATGGATGAAATATTTGAATTTGCATTTCATAAATTAAGAGGTAGTCTCAAACCTGGTATTCACAATGTTGGATTAATTAGGAGGGTTTCACCGAAAACATTTCATTCGATGATGTGCTCCTTATTGAACTCTAAGCAGCTAAGTATGTGTTTAATCTTGCTTGGAACTTACATAGGTCATATATAAACTGTAAAGTATTGAGTGAATCTAATCTTTGTAGGCATGTCATCTAATTTAATATCAACATCAAAAGCATCTTTAACTAAAGTTAATTGGAGTAGGTGGAGACATGTCATCTAATTAATAGACAATATTATTTCTTGTTCTTTTCCATGTCTCTTGAAGTGTAGTAGTAGACATTCACTCTCTTTTAAGCAAAGCTTAATTAGAGTGTCTCCGTTAATGACATTTTTGGAGAGGCAAATGTGTGTGCAGATTGCCAAGCATGAAAGCTAAGTTGTAGAGTTTGTCTTAGGCTGTTTGTGCGTTTTCTTCTTTAATTGGCCTTTGACCTGTTCATATACCGCAGGGCATCATCTTCCTATCTTCCTTTGATTTCAGAGCCATTTCAACATTTTTTCCCCCACGGTTGAGACTAAAAACATGCAAGTCGCATTATACTTACAAGCCTAATGTGTAAAGACATATATAAAAAAAGTGCATAAGAAATGGTTAAAATTAATGTAAATGAAGTGATCAAAAGCTGTTACTATAGGTTTAAACGCATTTATCTTTTGCATACATAAACGCGGTAGGTGCAGGAATTAGTCTGATAAATAAAGGTTAAATTTTTTAGGCTTAACTAGTTATATTATTTATTGAAAATAATACACTAAAATTTCTTGATTAATAATATAACATTTAGAAAAAAAATACAGTATTAAATTAAATTTTAAGTACAAATTTTACTTAAAATTTCAAAAAATTTAAACACGGATTTGGTGATTGGACTTCAATGTCTTTTTACATTTTAGACTTTTAGTAATGAAATTGTTTTCATATATTTCCATTTTTTTTCAAATTTTCTTTGAAGAATAGCATTAATAGCAATGAACCGAAATTGCGTGTCTTACTGTATGGTACGCTGAAAAGTGAAAAGGCTACTAGCCTACTACATACACAAGTCTCCTGTGACATGCATCGATCTAAGTATGTGGGGACCCTTGTAAAATAATGAATAAAAAGTTATTAATTAAAGTATCGAAATTTTTTTCTTAATTAACTAAAATTAGCTAGTAAATTTTTACAGGTTCCATAATCCCAGTGATTTTGTCCCTGGAAAACGTTACTCTTTTTGACTTAATTTTGCATTTCAATAGGTGAGCAAGGTTTGACCCTTTAATAAAAGAAAGTTAAAAAATATAACTTACTTTTGTTAAAGTGGGTTGGCGGGTTGTGTAAAAAATAAAAATAATTGTGTAGGTTATAAAATAGAGGTTGACTCAATAAAACTAGTTAATTAAAATGTGGGGAAAGTAATAAAAAATATTAAAAAATCAATTCCACATTACATACAATATTTTTTTAAAAAATAGTAAAATATGAATCAAATTTAAATAAATTAAAAAAAAACTAATAATAAGCTTCTTTTAAAAGAAAACTAATCAAATGGGTCAATACATTTGACTAGTCAAGTTAGTAGGTTAGATGTGATCAGTTAGTGAGTTGAGATGATTTCGTCCATTGTCATTTTTGACGGGTTCAGGTCAACTAACATTATCATTCCTAAATCTAATTAAAAATTTCTATAAAAACAAATCATACATATTTCTAAAAATTGATTCATAATTAAATATATATTTTTTTGAAACGGAATTTATATTTTTTTTCTTAAACACCTCATTCTTAAAAAATTTCATTTCCTACAAAATAATCTCATCGGAAATAAAATGTTTTTAAACAACAAATGCCACTTCAATGTTATTGAAAAACTTTAAGAACTTATTTTCTTTAAAAAAAAAAGTAAAAGTTAATTTAGGGGGGTGGGGAAGAAAAATGTAAAAAGTAAAAAGTAAAAAGAGTTGAAATTGTTGAATACTAACGAGAATAGGGATGTGAGGAAAATTGGTAGCGCGTAAGAAAGAGAGACAAGAGTCTCTCGGAGTCTCGGCAGAAGAAAGGAGGCTGAGAGCGAGAAGGAGGGAGCAACTGCACGCACTGTAACTCTACCGTTTCTACCACTCGTAACTTCCCAGATCGTCTTCTTCCTCTTTTCTCTCCGGTGGTTGTTGGAACTCATAGAGCTTCTTTGATGGAACAGGTTAGTAAAACGCACTGCGTTTTGAAGCTTCACTTTTACTTTTGAGTTTCGATTCTCTCCCTCTACTCTGCGTATGTGTGAGTTTTGTGAATTTCTGCAGTACGAGAAGGTTGAGAAGATTGGCGAAGGAACATACGGCGTCGTTTACAAGGGTCGCGACCGCGTCACCAACGAGACCATCGCCTTGAAGAAGATTCGCCTCGAGCAGGAGGATGAGGGGGTTCCCAGCACCGCCATTCGCGAGATTTCTCTCTTGAAAGAAATGCAGCACAGGAACATTGTTAGGTATATAATATATCTTAAGAATGTGTTGGTCTTCAATTGTGCAATTCATGTGCTGAGAAAGAATATTATATGGACGTAGTGATAGAAATTAGAAAAATAGGAAGATTTAATGTTCGGTGTGAGCCTCGGTGTCTCGACATGGTGTTCATTTTGTGTTGTTTTTTGTTCTGCATAGAACACCAATGTTTAAGCATTTAAATTATGATAGATGACAAAAGGTAGGTAGGGAATCAATGATTGTTTTGGCATGGTTAAACTTGTGTAGGACCATATATGCTTTATTAATCGAAGAATTGTGTATTTTCTTAGTCACTCCAATGTCACATATAGACACCAGCATGGGGTGGTTGGCTGATAACGTTGTCCCTTAAGCATGTGGTTTGGAGTTTGATCCTCATGTCTGTGCATATGGAAAAATATCAGTTGTGAGAGTTCAACCTCTTAAGTGAATCTCATTAAGGGTTAGTCTTTGGCTTCCAGCTAGGAGATACCCTAGGTTCACCAATATTTTTTTGCATATAGACACTGCTGGCCATTATAGTGATATCCATATTCTTCATAGTTTTGTCCCTGTCTTGTTGTTTTTGATACTCTAATTCCGTTCAATTAATGGTAATGTTTGGTCAACTGGTAAATTTGTCTGATATATTGTCTGACAAACCCTGCAGCTTTGAATTGTCACTGTATGTGACATTTGGATGCATCAATAATGTTTGAACATT
Organism: Glycine latifolia; assembly: GCA_013407115.1. NCBI lineage: Eukaryota > Viridiplantae > Streptophyta > Magnoliopsida > Fabales > Fabaceae > Glycine > Glycine latifolia. The sequence goes on from CM023945.1 coordinate 28,269,436, forward strand.
TTCGTTTCCAAGTCTGGCTGTTTATGTAAAGAAAAAAAAAATACCATACTTAATGTCCCTATGTTTTTCAGTGTCCCAGCGTAATGCTCCCAAGGGACATAATTCTGTTTGCACTGTTTTGTAAGGTCTACTAAAAACATGCTTGTGTGGTGTTATGTATGCCATTAAAATTAGGATTGAATGGCCCAAGAAAACATGTTGACTTTAGTTCCTTTAATTATGTTGCTTCATTTAGTTCATACATTGTTGTCCTAATGTTATTTGTCTTAGTCATTTCCTCATTATCATTGGTGTATGTGTGGAACACAGGTTGCAGGATGTAGTGCACGATGAGAAGAGTTTGTATCTGGTTTTTGAGTACCTTGACTTAGATCTAAAGAAGCACATGGATTCATCTCCAGAATTTGCAAAAGATCCACGACAAGTAAAAGTGTGTGACTTATCTTGTTTTCTTTTCTTTGTAGATTTTTGAGCTTTTTGTAACTGAAGCTATAGCTATAAGAGAGAGCAAGAAATACAGCGCAGCCATCAAATGCCTGGTTCTCTTATCCACTTTCTTGTCTTGGCATAAATTAAATAAATCAAATATGAGAGCCAATGATGATTAAATACCCTTATGGTTTCGACATAACTTTAGCTTGTCAAAATGCAGGTCCATACATAATATGCATGTCTCATGAATTTTGTGATGAATTACCAGTTACGTGGATAGCAGTTGATTGGTATGACTTTGTCCATAAAAGTTTCCTGTTTCTGAAGACAAGTGATGTGTGTAATAAGTTTGGCCTTTAGCATTTTGATTTGGGCTGTTAAGTGCTTATTAAAACTGAAGATGCTAAAGTAGAGTTCTCTATTCTTAAGGAAAAATAAACGACGTCTATAGGTTAATTATTTTTATTTATTTTCAGTTCGGCAGAAAAAAACATTATTTTGTTTGTTCAAGTCATTACAGTATGACAATAAAGATGTTGTACTAACATGCAGCTTTTTTATTTCATTAGATTTTGGCTCCTTTTCTCATTGTCTGCCTCCTCAAGATTGAAGTATCTGAGCATGAGTAGATGTGTAATTTTGTATTACTGTTCTCAGTTCCCAATCCCATTAACTTCCCTTCTCATTGTTTCTATGTTTGATCATGTTCATGACTAAGTATTTCCACCTTATCATGCATCGTTAATTGAATATATTTTCTTTTTTATTGTGGTTGCAAAACAAGATGAGCTAATTCAAATTTTTAAATGATGCTTTCTGCAGATGTTCCTGTACCAAATTCTCTGTGGCATTGCATACTGTCATTCACATAGAGTTCTTCATAGAGACTTAAAACCACAGAATTTGTTGATAGATCGCAGCACTAATGCACTAAAACTTGCAGATTTTGGATTGGCTAGGGCTTTTGGAATTCCTGTTAGGACATTTACACATGAGGTTTGTGTGCTACCTTGTACTGGGTTCTGACATTGGATAGAATTAAACTTTGAAACTAATGGGCTCATGTACTAGAGAAGAAATAGTCATGCAGCATTTTAAGGTTGAATGTTTTTGATCTACAAACTTTTGTTACTTCCCTATAATGCTAAAACAACGCAACACATCTTGGAGACGGGATTGGTAGTTGCTATTTCTTCTCCTGATCTAAAATTCATTAGTATGTACCTGCAGCCGGCATTCTCCTTCTTATTGTCCTGCATTCTTTCTTTCATTCTTTCTCATTAAATTGGGGAGAAGATGATAAATAATCATATAATGTGGTTTGGCCATGCGAGAAGCCTATAAAGGCTTGAATGTTGTTGCTTTATTCATATTGTTTGTCAATTCTAACTGTTTTTACTAGAAATAACCCATGATAGTTATCTGAGTTGTAAGAAGTGGATTTTCTTCAAAATTTTGCAAATTAACGGAAGGAAATTGCCTCGTTGGAAACTCTGAAAGATTATTGATCTGTTTCATACTATCTGTCTAACTGATACTCAAACTGTTACCTTTCTCATAAATTTGAAAATTTAAATTCATGAATCATTTAACTTGGTATGTGGTGGTATGATTTTCACAATTAAATATTGGAAACAAGAGTGGTAGGTCCATTGTTCTTTTCTATTTCTCTTGTTAAATGTTTCATGAATTATATATATATATCAGCCATATTGCATAGTCTTTACTTTTTTTATTTTTTTTTTTTGCAAATGGAAAATTATTATAATTTTATTAAATTGATAGATATATGGTAGTAGATTCTCTTAAAAAATATAAATCTTGTGAAAAGGTATAATGGTAGATGGACAGTAAAATCATCAAATTATCTTTTTCTGAGTTATAAATTTGGCAATTGTTTTTAGGTGGTAACACTGTGGTACAGAGCTCCAGAAATTTTGCTTGGATCCCATCATTATTCTACCCCAGTTGATATTTGGTCAGTGGGATGTATATTTGCAGAGATGGTAAATCAACGACCTCTTTTTCCTGGGGACTCTGAGATTGATGAATTGTTTAAAATATTCAGGTGAATAGCCTTTTTTTCCATAATTTCTATTGTTCTTTGGGAAGCATATTAAAATCTGTTGCCTGAAAACTTGACAAAGAATGCCTGCCCAAATTCCCCTAACAGTCTTTAGACTTAAATGGATGTATGGCACAAATATGTACTGCCAATCTGGCATATTCCGACTAATGTGGATCTTAATGATTGGGAGGTTGCAAATACTTTTTGCAGTTTTTAATATTTTGGAATTAAAAAGTTTTGATAGGGATTCTGATTGAAGAATCTGAACAATAAATGTAATACTCTGGTGGACTGATGCAGATAATATGCATGTGTATGAACTATGAAGTCTCAATCTCTCAGATGCTTGTTACATGAACTTTTCTCAGTGCTTTGATACTCATTTGGATTCTGTTGGTAACTCTCTGTATTGAGTTGAATTTCTGTCATTATAATTCAGTTTGAGGATTTGGGAGGGAAAATGGCAGAAATGAGAAATCCCTTTGAGAGATTTTCCATATACTTGATGTGCTGTCTTTTGGATCACCCTAGAATTTAGTACTTGTGTATCTTATGGTTAAAGTGTATAGTTTTTAAGTCTTGACAGATTCTCTTTCATGACTTGCATTAGTTGTGTTAAATTGTTTATCAGATAGTTATATTTGTGATTGGCTTTGTATACTCTTTATATTTAGTGAGTTGTACTTGTGGGTATATCATTAAGGAATACTTTTGATTATATAATGAAGTTTTTGTCATTCTAAGGAGAATAAAGTGTAATCAGCATGTGTTGAGTATATCTCCTTGGTAACTTTTTATTTTTGGAATCCACTGCTGTAATGTTTAAGCGCAAATGTATGTTTGTAGAATTGCTTGATGCCTTGTGACCCAGAGGTCACAGGTTCTAATCCTGGAAAGCAAATAGATCTCTCCACTTGTAAGAATAAGGTTACATACATCTACCCTCCTCAGAGGCTCAAGGCCCATTATGAGAGCCTTGTATGTTGGACCACCTTTTTTATATATACTTGATAGGATATTTCACATATTCATATAATTAGAGCTTCAATATAATATATTTGACTGTTCTAATTCTACACTTCTTTCCATCTTGTTTTTGGTTATTTCTTGTGTCTCGCCTGGACCATTTTTTGAATTTTTGGTTGGACCTTCTACATTCTACTATTACTGCTTGAAGTTGATACCATAATATGGTAACTCGTAGGTGAATACTGATTATCAGCCATAGGTGTAAAATGTATAAACCTGTTATATCCTCTCTTTTTAATCGAAGCTTCCTTTAATTAACATTGCATGATTTCTAGCCAACCAGTTAATTCATTGGTTTAAAGTTTATAGTACAGAAACTGTTATATTTTAAGTATTGCAATCTATATAATTCAAACAATACATTTTTTTTTGCTTTCAAACAGGCATGTAACAAATAAATAAATCAAGCTACATAATGTATGCTTATAATTTGACACATCGTTCCTTGTATGAAGAACCATGGGTACACCAAATGAAGATACATGGCCTGGAGTGACATCGTTGCCGGATTTTAAATCAGCCTTTCCCAAATGGCAGCCTAAGGTAATTAAATGGATTTTGTCTTTGCCTGATTTTGTCATTACTATAAAACTTTAGAATTTAACCTTATTTTGTACTTTGCAGGACCTGAAAACTGTAGTTCCAAATCTTGAGCCAGCTGGTCTTGATCTTCTTTCTGTAAGTGGAACATCATATATAATATTTTTAAATACATCAACATCAACAACACTTTTAACCCAAGTTAACTAGGTTCAGTGATAGGTAAACCCAATGATAAATCGGAAATAAGACAAAGAAAGAGAAAGGGAGATGGGAAGAAAAAGGAAAATAAAATAAAACAAAAGAAAAGAAAAATAAGCTAAAATAAAATAAGGGTGAAAGGAGGAAGGGAGAAATGAAGAGTAAATAACTAAAAAAAAGGGGAACGAATGGAACATAGACATACTAATGAGTTTAACCCTCCACCAAGCTTATAGCTTTTCTTCACTCTGTCCTAAAACACATTGTCCACCAATATATATCACACTCTATTAAATCTTGTTTAACTACCTTTCCCCAGGTGAGTTTCGGTCGACCTCTACCTCTCTTTATATCGAGCTCTTGTTAACAAACTCTTGTTCTAATCGGAGCATCCAGTGGTCGTCTTATAACGTGTCCAAACCATCTCAATCTATGCTTCTTCATCTTTTCACACACCGGAACTACTGCTACCTTTCGTCGAATATCCTCATTTTTTATCTTATCTATTTTCGTATAACTACACATTCACCTTAACATCCTCATTTCTGCTATCCCTATTTTGTTTTCATGTTGCCTATGTGCTAGCCAGCATTCTACTCCATATAACATTGCCGGTTTTACAGCTATCCTGTGAAATTTTTCTTTTAGCTTAAGGAGAATTTTGCGGTCACGCAAAAACCCAGATGCACTTCGACATTTCATCCACCCAGCTTTGATTCTATGATTTACATTTTCATCAATCTCACCACCTTTTTGTAAAATTGATCCCAAGTATTTAAAAACATCTTTCTTGGATACCTCTTGACCAAGTAGATACACTGTGTCTTGACAACCATCTCTTCCCCACGAGAACTCACTTCATATACTCCTTATTGCTTATCGTGAATCCTTTATACTCCAAAGTGTTTCTCCACAATTCCAGTTTCCTATTAACACCATCTTTGGTATCATCAATAAACACAATATCATCTGCAAAAAGCATACATCACGATAGTTTCTTTTGAATATCTTTTGTTAGTTCATCCATCAATAAGGCAAAGAGATAAGGATTAAGAGCTGAACCTTGGTGAACACCTATCGTGATAGGAAAATACCTTGATGTTCCATTACAAGCTTTCACACATGCAGTAGCCCCATCATACATATCATTGATTGCATTAACATACTTTAATGCTATCTTTTCTTCTCAAGAGTCCACTATAAGACTTTTTTTGGGACTCTATCGTATGCTTTCTCAAGATTTATAAACACCATATGTAAGTTTTTCTTCTTTTCTCGATACCTTTCCATTAATTGTCGCATCAAGAAAATGACTTCCATGGTACACCTTCTTGGCATAAATCCAAATTTACAGAAATATTGGTCTCCCTCCTTAGGCGATGTTCAATAACTCTCTCCACAACTTCATAGTATGACTCATGAGCTTGATGCCTCTATAGTTTGAACAATTTTGGATATATCTCTTGTTTTTGTAAATAGGCACAAATATATTTTTCCTCCAAGCATCAGCCATCTTATGTGTTTGAAGAATCTTATTGAAAAGATTGATCGACTATTTTATTGCCACATCTCCCAAGCTTCTCCACACTTCAATAGGGACGTCATCGGGTCTCAAAGCTTTATTATTTTTCATCCTCTTTAAAGCTTCCTTAAATTCATGTGTCTTAATTCTGCGCACAAATCTTCTATTCAGATCATCAGAAACGTCATCCAAATCCACCTCACTTTCATCGTCATCTCCATTAAAAAGTTTGTTAAAGTAGTTCATCTATCTTTCACTTACATCTTCATCTCTTACTAAAAGTTTTTTATTTTCATCTTTGATACATCTAACTTGGATGAGGTCTTTACTCTTCTTATCCCTCATCTTAACAAGTTTGTAAATATTTTTTTCTCCATCATTGCTCCCAAGATTTTTATACAAATCATCAAAAACCTTGCCTCTAGCTTTCTGCACTGCTTTTTTTGCATTTTTTCTCACTTCTCTAAACTTTTGCAAATTTTTCTCATTGGGACATTTATGCAAAGTTCTAAAGCATTCATTCTTCTGTTTAATAGTCTCCTGTGCATCTCCATTCCACCACCAAGTTTTCTTTGTAAGAACTTTGTTTCCTTTGCTTTCACCCTATACCCTTCTTTCCACATTTTGGACACACATAGTCATCTTATTCCATATTTCATTAGTTTTTCCAATAAACTCCCACGATCCTTCATGCAACATGTTTTTCTTAAACTCTATTTGTTTTTCCTCCTTTAGCTTCCACCATCTTATTCTTGGGTTTTGAGTCTTCTTTCTCAAATTAGGAACTTTATTGAACTGAACCTTGAGAACTACCAACTTATGTTGTGTCGTCACACATTCTCCAGGGTAGACCTTGCAGACAATACAAGAATATCTATTTTCCCTTCTAGCCATAAAGAAATCAATTGACTACAATTTTGACCACTATGATAAGTGATAAGATGAGACTCCTTTTTTCGGAAAAATGTGTTTGTTAGCATCAAATTATAGGGTAGTGTAACATTCAATACATCTTCTCCAGTCTCATTTCTCGTCCCATAGCCAAAACTTCTATGAATTCTATCAAAATCTCCATTGTTTTTACCAACATGACCATTTAGATCTCCTCCTAGGAAAATCTTATCCTCTCAGGGTATCCCTCTCAAAACATTCTCCAAGTTTTTCCAAAATTGGTTCTTTTCATTTGATTGTAGTTCAACTTGTGGTGCATACACACTAAGGATATTTAAAATTAGATTCCCTACTAAAAGCTTAATCATCACAATCCTGTTGCCTTTTCTTTTGACGCCCACGACTTTATCCCTAAAAGTTCTATCGATCATAATTCTAATTCCATTTCGACTCTTGGATGTACTTGTATATCACACAACTTGAAATCGGTGCCCTCCACTTCTTTGGCTTTTTCTCCAACCCACTTAGTTTCTTGCAAGTACACAATATTCACTTTCCTTCTGACAAAAACATCTGCTAACTCCCTCAGTTTACTCGTTAATGTTCCTGTGTTCCAGCTTCCCAAATTCATGTTTAATCCCTGGGTAGTGTTTGTCTACCACGCTCGTTTATCTGCGTGTTGGGACCCTTGCCTATTTGTCACCAAATCCGGGTGAAGACCTGTCGTCTTACCTTTCGGCATGGACCCTAGTTCACTTATTACTACTTCCCGGAATCGATGTAGTGCCTTGCCTTGTGGCAAGAACCCTAGTCCATTTTTCGCTACACCCACAGCCTGATGTAACGCGTCGCTATGAAAGGTACGCCCCAGCGAAATATCATAACAGTTCATCACATAAAAATAGCTGATTTTTTACGGCCGGTTCGTAACTCCTGACACCAACCCTCCTCCTTTATCCTGACTTGGGACAGGTCATGCATGCAAAAACACATAAATGGAGTTATATAATATTTTTAAATAATAATAAAATAAATGTTTCTCTAATATGGTGATAAAATATGTAGCCAAAAGTTATATATTTCATCATTAGTAAGGAGAAAGTACTTTTTATTCTGTTGAGAAAAGGGATAAAACAAGAGAAAAAATATTGAGAATGTTTGGTTGGGAGATTGGAGAGAGAGCCTCATTTGGTAATTTATTTATTCTAGTTTATAAGAGAAGATATGTAAAGTTTTATTTTTCGTTTTTTTTTTCTGGTGCTTACTTTAGTGAATTTATGTTGTATCCCAGAGCATGCTTTACTTGGATCCCGGCAAAAGGATTACTGCTAGGAGCGCTCTTGAGCATGAATACTTCAAAGACATTAAATTTGTACCCTGATTTCTTCAAGGGTGAGGTGTCTATATTAGTATGTGTAGCATTTATGGGTTTTGACTCAAACGCGTGTTGTCCTTGCTTTTTTCTTCAATGCTTTTGGACCGAATCATATTTCATTTATTTGTTCTTACATTTTTATTTAGTA